>JANHGB010014547.1:0-15178 GCA_026283785.1 Coracopsis vasa | reverse complement strand
AAAGTCTTTGTATCCGAAACTTCAAACAGATAATAGCATGTCATTAAACAGTATCAGTAGCTGTGATTTGCAAGGCCTTGATAAACAGTCTACACAAGTACTAAAGAATTTGTCATTCTTACTTTTTCAGTTGAAAGCATTCCAAATGACCTGTGGTAGTGAAGGACACTTGTCCCTCAGCCCGAAAGGTAAGAAATAGTAATTCAATTCCCCGTTAAGGTTCCTATAATCCAGATTAAGCAATTAACTAAATTAAAGGCTTCAAAGCAGAAGATTCCCAGTTGTGCCTACTGAATCCTTTTTGGTCTTATCCAGAAGACATCAGTTTCAGTTATGGCTTCAACAGCTTCTGCGAGATGAACAAGTTCAATGTATGTGAAATGCATGGGGACTTGGTGGCCCATCTTTGTTGTGTAGAGGACGCACAAATCTAAGGCCTCTGTTACTGAAGCTGATTACTGGCTGTAATGAATAAAGAGGAATACTTCGGTCTGAAGTCTTCAGTCTTCAAATGAAATACTTCAGTCTGAAGTACACCTGTGGACTATGCACAAGTTACCTATAACAAAAGCATGACAGTGATCTTTTGGCCATCTCTTTATAGCTCAGCAGCAGCAGGAAGTATATTTGCAATTCACAGGCCACTATGTAGCACCCTAAAGAAAAGATGGTACGAGGACATCCTTTTACACATCAGTCATTTCTAGACTCAGCCAGCCAGTCTACTGAAATTTTCCAAACAGGCACATCATTCATTTTCATTAGATCAAATGTACAAAGTTCACAAGAACAAACTCCTTTAAATTAAAATAAATCAAGGAAAATAGAGGCTGTGAGCTATTACTCTTTCTGGCTGCAAAATCTGATATACTTGACTTACATCACATAGCTCGAGAAAGTCCTATAAATTCACACTCAGAAAAGCCTTTCTTATCAACTCAGTCTCCTAAGCTCTAGATATTACAGTTACTGGCAAAACCATTGTGACAGAAACATTCTTTTCTAGAAAGAAAGAATTACTGAGAAAGCATATAACCAAATCCCTTAGTACTGAATTTTGCTTACTCTACTCTTCTGTCAGTTCCAAACAGACATCTGTTGCAAGTATAGCACAACTAATTCTTTTTCCAAAAAAAAAAATCCACAAAGGCAAGAGCATATATACTAATATTTGTGGAAAGAGAATTTTTTATTTGAGGGAAGTGGCTACTTTACTCAGTTACAATTCATATGTCAAAAGATTCTAAAAGTATAGCCATGGCTGCAAATGCTTTAAGGATATGATTATAGCCTTAGCAGTTTCACCAACTATCAAACCTCCCTTCTTGAACATGAAGTCCAACACCGGAATTCCACAAAATCCAACCACTTAAAATACTGAATAGGTTTAAATGCAGCTTTTGCACTAAATATCAAAACACTTAATCATGTCTTACATTAGCTACAGCTGCATGAAGCCACAAAGAAACACAGAGCTAGCAAAACAGAAGCTAAACACTACCTAGGGGGATAATCAGACAGAGCAGCCATAGAAAAAGAAAAATCAATCTGTTTTGTATAGGTCAGAGACCAAGCACAACCTGAAGCTGCAGTCTGACAGCTATTTTAAGTAAATCTAGGGTACATGCTGCTGCTAAGAAGGCAGCTGTCTTTTAATCCCAGACCCTCCCAGCCAAAACTGTGTGTTCTGACACAAGGCATGCTGTGAAAACAAGACTGAAAGTAAAGCTCAGAAAAAAACAGAGCAACTTTTAGCTCCATCTTACTACACAGCTGCACACATAATAGTGCCAGCATAAGTGAAAGGAACAGAGTTATGCATCATCATCATCCTTCCTGGCAGCAGTCTGCACTTGCATCAACTTAAAGCAATGTCAACCCACAGTCTGATTTTTAGCTTTTTCAAAAGGCTGGAGCTTCAATCAGGAAAGGACAAGAAGATATTAGCAAGGATTTTATAAGGGAAGTGTTATAAACATAACTGGGTAGAGAGAGTGTGCTTGGTATTTGGATATACAGTGTCCTTGATTTACTAACAGCTTGATTTCCCTATCACCCTCCAGTCTTTTACAGCCATACAGCCAGACACAGCTCAGGAAATGCAAGCTGTGTCTCTGAGCCTTCTGCCAATACTTTGGTCATTCTGACTTTTTTGGTGCAGCTATCTCTGTTTTGGGATTTGTGTTCTTTCTGCACAGAGCAAATAACTTTTAACAGTAAGTCATGTAGCAGCCTTCGTTGTGACTTGAGTTCTTCCCAAAGACAGCCTCTCAGGTGAGTTCCAGCACGCACTGGTGCATCTCTGTGCCAGGCAACTCCAAGTCCAGAAGCTAGACTGCTTCAGAGACAGAGGCCTCTGCATGACATCTAATCTGGAGGTACCTGTTCCAGCAAAAAAAACAACAAAACACCACAATAGAAGACTTGCAGTGAAAACCTGCAGCAGTGTTATCTGTTGCCCCCAACCGCTGCTCACCGGTTAGAATTTTTGCTGGGAAGCACACTTACACCTGAGTAACAGATAATGCTGCAAAGCCTGGGAGTGCTGTGCTTCGTATGCCATTGACAAGACAAGCACGTTCCAGTCTGGGGTTGCTAAAACTTCACCTGTCTCCTGTAGCTGCAAAAGCATGAAGACAGGGACTTCCACAGCATCAAGCAAAGTCTTTTGTCCAGAACCTTAAAAGCAGGCTTTTAATTTGACTGCCTTAATTTATTACCTACATGAAAAAGCAGCTTTCTTTTTGCTTCTACCAGCCCTCTTTTGACTCTACTGCAAGAGGAATTGGGTCTCTATAAACACCCCAGCTCAGACCAGCCAAAACCAGGGTCACTTAGCTTCTTTTCAGCGGGAGCACTATTCGTGATTTGCACTGATACAACTATTAAAAACGTCCTCTCTGGGACAAGAAGAAACGTTCATATTCTCCTAACACTGCTCTTCACACATCAGGGCACAATGCTACCTCAAAATATCCCACAAGTCTTTTCATATCTTCGTTGCTCCTTTCATGGAACTACCTCAGAAAGTCTCCATTAAACAATTTTATCCTTCAATACTCTGTACTAACTAATAAAACCCCATCCATAAGACTGTGCTCAAATACGCTGGTTATAGTGTTAAAAATAAAATTTCCCATTATATAAAATTGAAAAATATGATCTATTGCATTTGTAAATTCTGTAATAATCCAACTCAGAATCTGTAGAAACAAAAGCACAGCAACTAAAGTGATCCATCTGTAGTAGCTTGCCTTGAATAAATATAAAACACAGGCTTGGAAAACACAGAACTTTCAAACTTAGTGAGAAACAAAATACCTTTTCAGTCAACATTTGTTAACATTTCAAAAAGTGTCATTTTTAGTCCAAATGGCCTCTTATATTGTAAAGCTTTAAATATTCAAAACTGTCTAGTGAATCTTACAGCGCTCCGTAACAAAGTAGGTGAAAAGGCTCAGTAAAAAGTTCACCTCCACAACCAGGACTACAGTTCAAAACTTCTAATATAGCCTTATATACTCCTTGTTAGTAAATTTACTAAGACAAAGATAAGTCACAGACTGAGACAGGACAAACTATCTAAAGACCTCCATCTCAAACATGGACTGTGGTGACAAATGAAGAATGACTAAAAAAAAATTCAAGCTCTTCCAGGTAAACTAAGGACATCAGGAAGCATCTATCAAGGAAGTTGAAAGCTACAGAAATTAATCATTTTCCCTCTGCCTTCCGCAGTTAGTGGCTGTCAAAATTCAAGAGAATATTGCTACGAGATTTTGACTTGTACAGAAAGTTAATACCATGATTCTTTAAGGATAATTTAGAAGATAGAGACATTGTTAAAACATTCTACTTGAGGACACATGGGGACTTCAGCAAGGGTCAGTCACAAGAGATGATGTCAATAACTGAAGTAAGACATAAGTGGTGTGGATTCATTCTCTTATTAAAGCATGATACAGAAAATCAATAAAACTGTTGCAAGTATGACTGTTAGGACTATTAATTTCACTAAACACGTAACTGGTACATTTGTGACCAGACAGAGGGATTTCTGGAAGAGTCAGGGCTGGATAAAGACAACTGTTACACATAGAGAAGTAGGAAGGCTGAACAGTGCCAAGTATTATGAGAAGTTTTAAAACTCTAGGAGAAATATAGCTGAATTTCTGATATAGCACATTATTCCTTTATCAGATGAACAGGGTTTAGAGTATTGCAAACCTTACTGATTACCAGCAAAATATCCCATCAAGTTGAACTTATACTTACGGAGATAAAAAAATGTCCCCAAAAGAACCCTTTTTATAGTACATTAATTTTACAAACAATGGTTTTGGCAGAATGAAGAATGACACTGCCAACACTACTGAAAGGAGTGTGAAGCAGTAACAAATTAACTCAGCAACACTATACACTCTTACCTAGTCCTTTCAACAGATACATTCTGCGTTAATGCAAAGCCTGGTAGACAACACACTTTCAGATTTGTGGTAATAATTGGAAATGCTAAAGAACTTCCTTTTTAAAAGAAAGCCCCCTCCTGGTATAGGGCTGTCAAAGTAAGAGACTGTTGTCTATGAAACCAGAGCAGTTAACCCCATTTAACCAAAACCAATAATTTCATATGGATTAGAAGAATCAAATATATTGTGAAATTTAAGGACAGTACATGCCCCTTAGTTTTTTTCCTGCAAAAATTTATTTTACTGAAAAGGCTATCTGCAACATTCCTCTTTTGTTAGCATTTTATAGTTTAAGGCAAAAAGGTTCAAAAACCAGAGTAACACTGATCTGACTTCAGATATTTCCTATGTGATCTCATACTTAATAGGTAGCCTATCCTATACACCAAGTCCCCAACATCTGGATAACAGGAGAAACCTTCTTATCTCACAGTAAAATGGGCAAGATGGGGTTTTAAAAATAGGCAGGTATTCAAACTTTGCCTCTATAAATACCAAAACAGCTAGAGAAACATAAAACTGAAGCCAAAACTGTCTTCAAGGAGATGAGTTTTCCAAAGGCACCTCAAGCACACCAGTCCCTCAGAGATATTTCACCTATGCACTTCCCCACCGCTCCTCTTATTCAAGAAAGTTCACCTTTCTGGATGGTGCTTACCTCTGAATTCCCCTTCCTGAAAGTGAAATGCATATCACACATTAAATGTAACCATTTTGGTTATTCAAGCATAAAATATTTAAAATCAATTTAAATACTGGCCAGAAAGGATCACAATTACCTTAGCATGCTTTAATTCCAGTTCTGCTAGTTCCACCAGATTTTTTCTGAAAGCTGCAACTCTTCTTGTCTTAAAGTCTATCAGTTCTGTAGAAAATAAAAATGAATTCATTAACAGCATTATGCTAGTGCCCTGAACTGCTGACAGACTTTCTTCGGGATGGATAGGTAAAGGGTGAGAGAAGGCAACAGGGAAAACACCCAAGCACATTCCAGGCTAAAGATATTGCTATAGTGTTGGATGAAAGCAAATCATCATTGCAGTTCCTCATGTCTAGCTAACCTTTTGTGGACACAAAGCTCTTTTGAAAGAAGACTGCAATATGGGTGCTTTTGAACATTTAATTATCTTTTTCCACGTGCATTGTTCTTCCAAGGCTTTATGTAAAAGTCTTTAGGGAAGACAGTAAGCTAAAATTAGCACATATGCTTTATGCATATACTTTTGTGGCTAACAGGATCACTTATTCTCCACTGTCTCATTTATAGGAATCATTAGTCAGATTTACAGGGTCAAAAAACTCTTAAATGATAAAAACAGAAGAGCATGGTGTTTAACCCTTTAACAAATCTGCCACAAATAATGAGCTAGATGACTACTAATTCAAAACAATTTCAGCCTAAAAAAAAAAAAAAAGAATAAGTTCTCAGGAAAAGGGCAACGTAAATAAGGTTCCTTTTCTCTAGAGCCACTGTAAATCTGCAACTTCAGTGAAATCTCATTTCATGTCTCTCCCTTTTTTATCATGTAGTAGCGTTTTATCATGTATGTAGTATCATCTTTGTGACAGACTGCTGCCTTCACAGTAGAATGCATAAAACCAAAAGGGAAATTTCAACGATACATTAAAAGATGAGGTTTGCCATTACTGCGAGCAATTACCATTTTGAACTCTATCCCATGCCTAAATACTACCAAAAAAAAAAAAAAAGTGGTTAATCAATAATCTGCACCTAGACTTTGCTCTGCCTAATGGAGCTATGAGGGGCCAAAGGAAAATATTGTTTCAACTTCCTAAAATAAGTAAATACTGACTGAAAGATAATAGCTCTGCTTAGGAAACAGAACAAAAATTTATTCTCACTAATCATATTCTAAAATCTGTTAATTTTCAAGTAGTAACATACAATCTAAGACCACCAAGTACCTTGTTTTGCAGATTCAGAAATTTTCTCAAATTTCTGACAGCATATTTGCTGAGTAGTTTCAGCTTGCAGTACATCTTTATTTTTTGCCCTTGCTTTATCCAATGCCTTATTAGCATTTTCATAATCCACTAGTGACCTAGATCTTCTATATAAGAGATCCTACCAAAAAAAAAAAAAGCACATAAAGGTTATATAGAGTTTACAATAATCTACCCAAGGATTTTAGTATATACTGAATATATATATATATGAAAATATCAGATTAATTTTAGTCTTTCTGGCTGTATTTCAGTTCCTACTGAATTATCTGCATTCACTTTATTTTATCCTGCAAGTCACAGCAATGTCCATACCGAATGAGACATGCAACATTAATATTGTTTGGTCTACATCTTGTCTGACAGAGGCTAGCAACAGATGGCTTAGATGATACTCCAAAAAGCCTAAGAAAGGGCAATCACAGGAAATTTCACAGCTTCTTAGATTAGAAATCAACTACATTTAGATTATGTATTTGAAATACACACAGGGCCCAAGAAATAGCAGTAGCATTTTTTGTGCAACAGTTATTGCTGTGATCTTCCAACTACACACATTTTCTGTCAAATGCTTCCTAATTCTGTCATATTACTTAATTACTTTACATCAAATAACATTAAGAATGAAATTTTCTGTAGGTATAGAATATCAAATTTGGCCCATGTGTTTTTGTATCAGCAGATCATCTGGAACATCCACTTTTAATATTAAAAAAAAAATTGCTTACAGTCTACAAGCAGCAAACACATGAAAAATTCACCAACAGCTCTTCCACTGTTTTTAATTATACTGCACAATTTGGCATTGATAAGTGGATCACACAGTTCCAAGCCAGTTCCAAACGGTCCCACAGTCAGCAAATGCATTGTTACTCCTTATATACAACGCAGATCCAGGTTTTACACTTGAGGGATAAATTGCAGGCTAGAGGTGGCAGCATTTTAACCTACCGTGTATTTCTCAAGATGATCCCTTATCTCTACCCCCTCCCCCTTTCTTTTTTCTCAATAAATACTGTTGCACCGAACAAAAGCCCATAAATTCACCTTAGCAGCTTGAGATTCCCTTAGGTAGTATTTCAGAAGATCAGAAAGTTTAAGGTCTTCATCAGCAGATACCCGGGCCTCTATTTTCTGGAAAAACAATAAGTAAAAGCATCAATTTAAAAACATCCAGACCTTGGGTATTCACTTGTATGATGTAAATAAACATAAAATATACAATAATACATGGCAGACTGTCTTTTTCAAAAACCAAGATGATGCATTTGTGACAGAATACTTAAAAAATGCATCATGAGAGGCGGTATTAAGATTTTGTATTAATTGGACCATTTATTTGCTTGTATTTGAAACACATTTCTATGAATTTAGAAACAGAGTCTGCAAGTACATTTTTAATCAAAAAGGCAACATTTTAGATCAAAGCAAATAAATCTGTTAACTTCATTTTCTTTAAAGTATGTACTTATACAGGTACAATTGCCTGTGTTTACGAAATGCACACATTTTTCATTTGAAAGTTTTCCTGATACATGGCATGCATCTCCTGCTCTACTAACCCAAACAAATAAGGCAAAATAAATCAGATTTTTGAAAATCTAGTTAGGAGCATCAGCAATAGTATTTTTGAGTCAAAGAACTGCAGAAACTGATCTTGGCTCCAGAAAAAAAAGCAGCATGACTACCGTTTTTTTGATTAAGGATTACATTCCTGATTTTTTTTTTATTCCATGGCAAGTTCTGTGATAACCCTGTAACAAGTATTGAAACCAATAACAAATATTGAAGCATTTTAAAGGAACTGCAGCCTTATTAGTGTATTACATAGCAGACAGGAAGACTGCTTAGAAATGTGTAGTAGTCTGAAGAGTCCTAAAGTTCAATCACCTTACAAAATGGATGACTGAAATCTTATGCTTTTTCACTCCCTACCACACACTGCTTAAATGCTTCATATAGAAGCATCCATAAGACATCCACATATTAACGTCTAGTTGACACAAGACATCCCGCCATTTGCAGGACGTACACAAAGAATGTATCTAAAAAGGTTTCATAGTACATACCCTTGTTTTGTCAAATAACTCTGACACCTTCAGAAAAAACCTGCACAAACGAAACAGCTTATATTACAACATTAATTTGAACAGTCTAATTACTTTCTAGAACTCAAAATATAATCTGTATCTAGCAATAAAGTCTGTAAAGGCACTGCTCAGAATTGTAATTCACAGAACTCAGAGAACATAATCGTTTCAAATTGCAGTGCTTCAAACATCTGGGAATTGTACAACTTAAGAAAAGATAAGGGACAAAAAGCATAAGGGATGGATGTTTTTTACCAAAGAATAATTGCACAGCTCCTCAGGGATTCTTTATACTTTTGTAAATGAAACCCCAACCACCACCACACTGGTTAATGGTCCTATGCTATTATCAAGTGTCCTTCACTTGGATTTGGATGGGCTTTTCTGCACGCAGTAAACATGACGCACACCCAACTTGGAATTCAGGGAGGCTGAGCAACAATGCGGCACATCGTTATCACAGGAGACAATACAAGAGTTCAGTGTGACAGCAGACTCAATTACAGTCAAATCATACTGTTTCAATACAAGTCAGACACAATTCCTAACAGACCCCATCAAATCTCAGTACTATCATCAAAGTAATCGGTGTGTAAGCTATCACCCAATCTGGAACTGTATCATGGTAATTCAGGTAAATTACTGAAAATAAGTTAGTTACCTTTCATACCAATCTCCTATCTGTCATCACACTGACTCTACCAAGAGTATACATTCATAAGCATCAGCATCTTTAAGCTAGTTAACCAAGTTTTACTTTCAGATACATCAAATTTCATATTCAGGTAAACCACTGAAAAATAAAAGGACAAACATCTGTACATAGAGACCCTCTTCTATTTTCAGAGTTCTAGCGATCTCTGTAGATCGCTTTCTTTTTGAAGAAAGTTGCAGTAAAGTTGCAGAACAGCAAAACTACTTTTCAGATGTTGGTGCAGGAAGCATCCACAAAAGTCAGTGTACTCAACCCAAGACCTGTTCTTGCTGCACATGTCAAAGCACTTAAAACGCTTAGGAAAAAAAAATCTGGTAAGTTGCGGTTTTTTTCTTATTCTATGAGGACTTTTCCATCTCATCCGCATTATTTTCTACAAACTGCAAAAACCAGCATTTTTTGTCCAGAAAAACAGTAAAGCAAAAATATTAAAGCAGCCTTTACAGAAAATAAATACTAAAGAAGAAAATCTCTTCACGTGATATAACCATAATAAATTCTGGTTTTCTCATAACAAGAGAACTACTGATCCCAGCAGGCCACCATTTAGATTGCTACTTAGCACATTCCCCCGTAAGTTATTAACAATATCTTACTTGCATATATCTGTGGAGTCCTGTGTTCCTAATGCATATAATGAAGAACCAATTCTATTATAGTCATCCGCCACATCTAGAAAAACAAACAAGCACTAGTTTTACTATTTCATTCCTCCTCTCTCTGAAAATTTTGAAGTTGTTCTCTTTCTTCAGGCAGGGATGTTTTCCTAAAAGGAACATGCTATAACACAAGAGCAGAAGTAAAATCCCAGTCATGTAATTTATTATGAAGAATAACTTCACACAACAAACATGGCGCTCCCATCGAATTGTGAAGTCTGTAATTTATATAGGAGTACTTAATACAATTAGAACCTGCTGGGTAAATTTATGTGCAACTTAGGTTTTATTTTGGTAGAGGATGTACAAACTCAATGACTACAAGTCTGAATTTAAATCTGAATCTGAAGTCTAAAGCTATTCGAAAAAATAATCACTGCTCAACAATAATGAAGAGTAAGTCTGTGTGCTTGAGAGCAGTAAACTGAATACCGACTCCTAACTACCACAATACAGTGCTATATGCGCAACACTTTCTAGTGCATACCTCATTTCCAGGAAACCCTTACCTCATGAAAAAGTGATCACTGTTTGAAATAACATTAGTGTTAAAGCATTTTAAACAATGACATTAGAAGCAGGGTTCGTAAACAAGGCTGCATAACTTGACTAGTGAGGTATTACTATACAGTAATCATAAACATAAAATCTTTGCACAGATGGCTTTTTTGAAAAGCTCTTAGTATAAACTCAGTGGATGATGAAAACGCTAACAGATCCAAGCAATGAACAGGAAAATACATTGGCTTGTTATTTTTGAAGTTTATATGCCTTCAAGAAGAATTGTTGGTTTGTTTTTTTTTTTTTTAAATAACACAACCTTGTTTTAACAGATTGAGTGGGTCTCCTGCCTCCCAATTCATTACTCCATAGATCCCAAGGGAATCAGTGAAGTTGGTTACAGTGCAGAATGGCATTAGGAAGCCATTAATCTCCCCTTCTATTCCTCTCATTTAAATATAAAATGATTTTCCGCTGGAAATAGGAAGCTAGTATTTGTAAGCCCTGCAGCTCTCTGTCAATAAGTTATCCATACTTACATGGGTGGGTTTTTTACTACATTTTTACTACAGGTTGCCCATTTCCAAAACAGGTTTGCCGGTCATTGCTCTACTCCACTAGCCAGAATTTCTAAAGGGGCCCTTTCTCTCAATTTGCAGTTTGATATAAGTTACCAGTAAACATCCTAGGTGATTTGAGCTTGAAAACCAGTGCAGCTTTGTCACGAGTTTGATCAATCCTTTCCCATCACATCCTCTACAACCTAATTTCTAACCATTTTCCTGGTTCTACAACCAACATGAAACACTCTCTCACCACAGAAAGTCTGGCACCTATATGAAGTTCAGTTTTCATTTCAAGAAAGCAAACAATACACCAGAAGTCACACTGGGTGGGAACTGAATTAAGACACACGGTCCCTTAGTAATTCATTAACCCATAAATGACTCTCTCCATCTCCTAACATAAACACTAAAGCTACAGAAGACTCATTCTTCATACAACAGCAAGAGAAACATCTGAAGAGCTCTGTAAATTCTTGGTTTAGTGTCTCATTCAATATCCATTTAGAGCCCTTACCAATGATGATTCACAAAAGGTTTATGGCCTGGTTTTGTGTGAACTGTGTTACCACAGATAGCAAAGACGGAATCTATGAATCAGACACAACTTCCAAGAAAGTAGATGGAATCTAGTAGTTGTTCAATTCTGATTTATCGACACTAAAAGCTCAAAGTCAAGGGCAATAAAGGTCAGCTTCTTTCCAAGCTTCTCAAACCACCATAATCCTAAACCAAACACAGTAATCCTAAAACAAAGACTTTCCATTTTTGCAAATAAATGCACTGCACTTTAGAGGACTATCTTTAGCTTCCAGAAATCACATTAGCTAGCACTCAGCTCAGGAAGCTAAGTGGAAAATCTTGCCTCAGTAAGAAAAGAGGTCCTGCAAATCAAGCTACTGCATGTACAAATTCCCATCTCCATTCCAAAAAGCTGAAAAATGGAAACCTGACTTCCTGGTCTAGAACTAATAGCCCAAATAGGAATTTGTTGCTCAGCAAGGTAATGCAATGCTTAGTGTGGCAAGAAATTGCGTTCTGATGAATGCAATCTCGTCCAGTTAAGATCAACTTCACTGGGAGTAAAATCGCACATACTGCTATATTGCAGACCTCCACATATAAGACTAAGAATCAGACTTTGAAAAGATATTATTACTGAAAGTGTGTTTCTCTTCCAGAGGGACAAGATGAAGCATTAAGGTATCGTCAGTGCTGCTGTTCTTACTCCATCTAGTCTGTTACAACAAAGGCTAAACTTTGAAAGTCAGATTAAACTTCTTTAGGCTTTTTGAAGACATTTGGAGAAATTAATTCACTTTTTACATGCAAACCAAAATGTAAAAATTACTACTCCTCATGAACCACTTCTATACATTTTAACCAGTGTTATTTTCACCCTGGAGAAAGAACTCACTTTTATGTGATCTTGTCATTTTATCAGATTTGGCAGAGGCATCTTTAACTCTGTTGTGATATTCTACAAGGAATGTTCTTTCATGTTCAAAGAAGTCATCCACATCCTACAAAAAACAAGAGCAACTTAAAAAAAAACGGGATTCCATTCACGCTGTACAGACCAACTGCAGAGTAAATTTGCATATATTGCTGTTGCTGTGACATGAGATGCAATCTATTTTTACTGTTTGAAACACCATTTATGTAAACCGATTTCTTCTTCATTTATTTTGTTTTGATCTGAAGTTTTATTAAGAATTTAATAAGAACTCAGTAAGAATTCATACCAATTGTTTTAAAGGTCTAAATAACTAAACCTGAAGTGAAGGAAATAGTTTAACTGCCAACTACCACTTTCATGACAGAAAAATACAATAAATGTCAAGTACTTAAAAAAAGGACATCAACCTAGAAAAATGGTGGGAGGGTAAAGGGACGGGGGAAAGAGAGACACCCAGTTGCACAGATGCTGAAGTCACAGTAGAGACAATACAAGCTCCTAGCTCAGGAATGCTGATCTTGATGATAGATTTCTTTCAAGTTGGTAATAGAGGTAAAATTTAATATTTTCTGTATTACAATTGGAGATATTTAGTTTATATTTCTTTTTAAAGACCTCTAAAATAGCACAGATGCTCATTACCATGGAATAGCCTACAACATGGGCTTTGAACAATGTGCTTATGAAAACCTCTGATTATTCGGGCTTTATATTTTCCTTCAAGTCATAATTCACAGTTACAGAAACTATCCAGCAGTTCCAAAACTCAAGATTTTACAACTAGGAACTTAAGCTCCTCTAATTGGCTTGCAATTGAAAGCACTAGGAAGAAAGGAGATCAAAATAATCTTCTGCAGAATTTATGATTGCTACAAAACCAATCTTTCCACTTTTGGAAAAGTCAAGACGAAATGGAATTTTCAATAAAATTCTTTTTTGGCTTTTTTTTTCTTATCTCAGCTACATTCTTATATCTATTGGGAAAAACAGTATCACCTTCATTGCTGCTCTTAGTTTTGAAACAGTAGAAGGATGTTACAAGGCTGGTAAAATGCACACTTGTTTTAGTAACTTCTGAGCTGCAGCAGTTGGGAAAGCTTTCCGACTATATAAAATGACAGGCCAGAACAAAAAAAAAAACCCAGATTATCAATTTTATATGGATTTAAAAATTGCTTAATTTCATAAACCAGGGAAAGAGTACTGAAAGCCCTCAGATAGTCCTCAGTTATCTTGCATCCAGGGCTATAGGTTCCTTTCCATGCTCTACCTCCTAAGAATAAAGTTAGATATTGCTAGAAAAATACCTTTCATGTAGCTATGTAAAATTCTGCTTCATTAAAAAAAGTGGACAACAAAGTTAATGTATTTTAAATCTTGACAAATTAAGCAGTAATCACCTTTACTCCTGAAACAATTACACCATCTGCTGATTTAACCATATTTTTAAAGAAGTCTTCAAGTTTCTCTTTCTTATTTTTCCCACGAACACTCAACTGAAAAACAAATTCATTTATCAAGTTGGATCATTTTCTGGAGGCAACAGAAGCTTTAAAAAAAATAATAAACAGATAGTCTTAGACTCTGCATTAACACCAACAAACCCACCAGAACCCCCCTAAACAACCCACAACAACAAAAACCAACATAAACTCCAGCAACATTCTAGCACCTACAAACAATACCAATGTACAAGATGTACATTTCAGTTATCAATACAGTATTTATCAAATGGCAGGTCTTTGACTTTCTATGAAAGCATTTACTCCTCAGTGCACTGAAGATGTTGGTTTCAGCCTCAGACTCTTCCTGTCTATCTAAATTTGCCCAATTTAAGTAAACTGAGTTCCTGAACCAGTAAGCATTTCTACATCAAGAAACAAGAGGATTCTCTTTAACATATTTTGAAGTTATGCATGTATTCAGTTGAGCCAGTCTTTCCAATGATTTCTTCAACATTTAATGCCAATTTCTGCAATTTTAAAAAGTAACTAAGAACCATTCACAGAATATGAGCAATCACTGACACCAGTCATCATGAATCCAGTAAGTCTCCAGTAACTCAAAAATTAGATAGCAATTCAGTATGTAACATGCACATACCCACAGTAGTCTAATATCTAGAAAAAAAATTCGAACAAATTTTCACCTACATTATTAACAAAAAGGCTCAACTTATCAGAACATTTCATTAGAAATCATCTCTAGTTTTGTTAGCAACCCCACAAAAAAAAAAAACAAAAAACAAACGACCAACAAACAAACCCAAAACATACTGGATTATCATTAGTATTTTTGAAGCTGAGGCTAGAGCACATAGTGCATTTGGTTCCCCAGGGGGCAGGAAAACGAACTCATACAGCCTAAATGAATTTCTACCTTTTATGATACAAGTATGTCTGGAATGAAGGAATTGATGCCATTTGCTCCAGGAGGTAAAGCGCTCTTAATCAATTTTCCATCCTGCCATAAAAGTACATCTTGATTTCTTTTCCCAGCAATTCAGTTTTCAATACTCACATCCTGATTATATTCCAAGAATACATGGAAATTTAAATCCTTTCTCAAAATAGGATGTGCTGCCACACGACACAAAAATACTTCATGCATTGCAACTGTCTTCTTGAATATTGCCAAATACTCACTGAAAACAAGAAACAAAACAAGACATAAGAATTTAACACAAAGCAATTAAGCTTGAGGTAAGCCTAGTGAGCATCTTTAAAGGATCCTCAGTAGGGCTATAAAAGTATAAGC
>JANHGB010014544.1:6840-19624 GCA_026283785.1 Coracopsis vasa | reverse complement strand
GCTGAGACTCATAACACTCCATTAAATATTACATCTTCCTACATGATTTCAAAAGCATGGCAGAAATAGCAATACCACAGTTACTCCTTCAGCTTCTTCGCATGGAGTAAGATCCCTGAGCCAGCAGAAGGTTTACATGGTTCAGAGCCTTAAGTTAGGTGACTTCAACTTGGATGTCTCAGTTAAGTGCTTTTAGTTGATGCAGTTAGCCTTCAGTAGAAACACAAGCAGTATCTCACAAGAATGAGCTTAGTGCCATCTCATTAGTTTGTACTTGCATGACTGGCTTTAGTTCAGGAGCTTGTACCCTGTATCTCTCCTAATTTTTGCTATGAGAGGCAAGAATAAACAGTTTCAGCATCATTTTGTGGTCATGGCCTCTTGTATTTATTTATTAATAGGAGCCAGCTTTTGAACAGAGACAGAACCTGCTTTGTGCAGATTCCATATTTTGCTACATTCAGGCCATTGAATAGGACATGAAGCATCTGCTGAAGAACACGTTTGAACTCCCTTTGGAGAAATGGAAAGAGAGAAACGGCACAAGTTGTTAGAAATAATGAGTTTATGTCAGCTGGAAAATAAAAGGTGTTTGAAAGCACAGTCAGCCTAAAGAACTTAGCTTCAGCTATAAAGAGTTGAACGGAAGTATGTAATTTTTATATTTATCAGATATTTCCATTTATGAGCTGTGCTTAATTTAGTGAGAAGGAAACCTAGGACTATATAATCTGGGCACATTTTACATAAATTTATATGCAGATTTACCTTGGCCATAAGGCTCAAGAAGGAGCCTTATCTGTTGCTATCTGTTGTTTTGGCAAGCATACTAATGTGATCTTAATTTAATAACAACTTTTTCCTACTGAGCTTTTGAATAAACAAAATGCCAGGATTACGGTTTTCATATTATTATTTTAATCCTCCATTCAGAGACCGTACAGGTGCAGGACTGTTTCTGGTTACAGTCAGGATGCTCCTCCTGTGAGGGATTTGCATGATTTGAATTAATAAGAAAAGTTTTAAACTTCTTCTCAGTTCATTTCATTCTTGTAAGTTTGAACAGCCTTTTACAGTCAGCAGTTACTGAAGCTGCAGTTCAGTTACTCTGGTGCACTCCGTAAAGTCAAGCCATTGAAATCTGTGGGTGCTTTCTTCTCTGCTGTTGTGCCTTATGCCAGCAAGTACAGATGACAAGTCATTAAATACAAGCAAGAGAGGTGTTATCAGAAGGAATTTTATTAAATATGAGACTTATGTCTGACCCACCTCCCCCAAACCAATTCTGTCTCCATGGCAACAGCCACAAGCATGTGATAAAACATTCAGGATTTCTCTAAGAAAAAGTTAAATACTTAAAATGTCACTTTTTCAGGGAATCATCATATTGTATCCTCAAGCAGGTTTCAAAAGTGCATAGTATGTTTACAGGAAAACAAGCCTCACGGCTTCAACACATGCTCCGTTAACTTACCTGATCTGGCAGTGCTTTGGTAATGGGCAGGTCTGTCTTCTGAAGTCCAGTTTAGAATAATTGTGGCACGATAATCACAAATTTTATTGCAGTGTTCTTTACAAAAAATCATCCAGAAGTACCTTTGCAGTTTACTACAATTATTTTAATAGTGTAAGAGGGGAAAGACTCAAAATTATTCTCACCTTCTACTTCTAAATAAAACATCATCATAACATAGATGAATTTGCAGCTCCAGTGTATACGATCATTAGATTACACATTACTGCATTGAAAATCATAGCCAAAGTACGTATTTTTATTTAGAAAACGCTAAATGGTCTGTTTCAGTGTGATTTCAAGTATTATTCAACATTCCCAAGTTTTATGAAGTTAACATGAAGAGTTCTTCACCAATGCAGATATTCCGGTGACCTGACACTCAGAAATCCAAATCATTTCCCGTTTTTTAAACTTCTTAAAAATTCTCCCAAAGGCCATTTAATAGTGAGATTACCTTGCATCCCGCATCCCAGCTCTACTGGTTAACATATAAAACTCACTGTGTTCAACTTACAATACAATTGTCAGATAATCCTCATGCAAACAACAGAAACTTGAAGAGTCTTGTTGTTGTTCTTTACCGCAGGCTCCCTTTACTCTAGACTTTTAATATCCATTTATATTAATTTCCACCACTCAAGATCATAATGTATTTGTTGTTAACCTCAAGCAGCA
Source organism: Coracopsis vasa (assembly GCA_026283785.1). NCBI lineage: Eukaryota > Metazoa > Chordata > Aves > Psittaciformes > Psittacidae > Coracopsis > Coracopsis vasa. The sequence continues at coordinate 17,433 of JANHGB010014544.1, read as the reverse complement.
AAAAAGCAGTGTCTCCATACAAGCCTGAAAGGGACACATAGCTTCTATAGCACAACTATGAATGCTGGGGTATCTGTGGGCAACGGAATCAATTGCACAACCACTGTCCATTTCCTTCCCCTTTCCATAAAATCAATCAATTTGAAAAATAAACCAATACTGTTCCTCCTCTCCCACAAAAATCTCTGCCTCGCTGAGACCATATAGGGGCAAAATGAAACTTGGGGTGGTATCTATAAGCCTACCATTTCCTAGCCTGACTGGTGACCTAAATAAAACTTTCAGTATTAGGTTTTTCCGAGATGTAATTTATACTAGGGCTGTCAGGAGTTAAGATAGTAGTTGCCATGGAGCTTTAATCTTTTTTTAGGCTTTAGTCAAAGGAAGCTGGAAATCTGTATGCTGGGTAGAACCCTGCTCAAAAGAATTTTATTTAAATCGGGACAGGATTTTATCCTAATTTCTCTACTGAAACTTATTCTCAAAGGTTCTAGCATTCTTTTTATTTTATTCTGTTTCTCAGCAGGAGATTAAAGTTTCCTTTTAGGCTTCTTAAATCACACTATATTCAACCACAGAAGTATCCAAGTTGCTTCCACTGAACTCCTCGAGCTATAAACTGCAACTTTGTGCTAGTTTCAATGTGCACATCTAATCACTGTAGTGAAATTCATTCACCAGTTTTACCATCTTCAGTGGAGCTATTCTGCAAGTACACAAAAGCAAAACTTTGGGGAGGATTTTATTTGATGTACGCCCATGAAGCGCTAATCCCTACACTGAAAAACAGGCCTTTGGAACAGAAGTAATTACAGTTTGAATCTGTGTGTACACTACTTACAATTTCCTTGATGGACATGCAACGAAAAAAGCAGCATGCAATGCATGAAGTGGATCTCTGTAAAGTATGAAATAGGCTGTGCTACAGTCTGTAACGTTCTGCTGGAACACAGTTGCAGTAGAACAGTGATGCAGTCCAGATTAATGCTTGCAATTGAAACACTGCTGACTTGCTTAAAACTGAACTTACCCTACCAGGTAAACCAAAAGAATGCAGAAATACATGGGGAAAAAATGCAGAATTTGTCAAAACAAACTTTTAGAACTCTTACCCTACCCCAACCAAAAACTAGAAATGATTCAAATGCAACGAGCTTGATCTTAAGAAGAGTCTTACATTCCAAGACAAAAATAACAGCTTCGTGTGATTAAAAAATTTGCCAGAATTTTCCCTAAATAGAACTGTTTACTGGCCAGCTGTATTGTGAATACGTAATTCTTGAGCTGTTCCAAAAACTGCAGGTAATCAGAAAAATAGCACAAGAGGGGATTTCAAACTTTTTCAACTCTTTCATGGCATGTTCAAGGCCAGGTTGGATCAGGCTTTGAGCAACCTGGAATGTGTCACTGCCCATGGCAGGGGGGGTTGGAATTAGATGATCTTTCAGGTCCCTTACAACTTTAACCATTCTGTGATTAGAAGAGCCATGATCATAGTAAAATATAAACGTCTTCCTTCTAGGATATGTAAGTCTGTGGGACTTGAACAGTTGCACAGTAACATCTGGTTTTCCCACTGATAGCAAATTGTCTTACCTAACTAGCACTGGATAGAAAAGCAATTTTTGTGTGTTTGAGTGACAGCCCTGCTTGTCATCTTGAGAGGATCAGATGCAAACCCAAATGCCCATTCCACTGAAAAATTACTCTTTTGAAAAAGTGTCTGCTAGCAGCGTCAGCCAGGAAGAACCTGAAGAAAACTGCCCAATGAAAGACACAAGGAACATCTTGGATCTCTTAAAGACAACTATTCAGAGATGTAATTGTTGTTGTGCCCAAGGAAAAGCTACGCATTGTGAATGGGATTCAGAGCCATGATGTACAAGGAAACTGCTGAAAGTAGCCCAAAAGAACTTATGATAAGCGAGGTGAATAGGTTAAGTAGTGAATATCTTCAAGAACAGATGTTTTACTCTGAATTGCAGGAGATAGACATCTCTGTTCAATGTTTTTAACCATTCTTGAATTAGGCTCCTATAGGAAACTCTCACAAAATAGCAAGTGCCACCTTTACCTAACCTCATCTGACTGGTCTAGTGCAGACCTTGCCAACATACTCCTCTGTTAATTTGTCTGGTCTGTGGCATTCCACAGGCCAAACCATACTTGGCTTGCCTCAAGTCTCCTCTGCAGAAACTAGCCAGGGTTGCTAGTCCTGACAGAGAAGGATATGCTACCTCTAAGCTGTAGCATAAAGAAGTTACTTTCTCGTTGCCCATGATACATTTCTTTACTGAGACTCACTGAGTAGATAGGCTGACTTTCAGCACTAACACATCTGCCATTGAATTTAAAGCAGGCTTCAGCAAGCAATAGCTACCAAGACAGTATTAGCTTTGAAATAACCAACAGAAGAAACTCAGACATATTTCCTGATGTGATAAAGTATCTTGATGATTTGAGGGGCTTTTATCATTGCTCTGTTAGATTCAGATAGGTAAGGGGGAAAAAAAGATCTAAATCAGATTGCAGCATTTAAAGCAAGTTCGGCTTTCATATGAAACCTGAGGTATTTTTTCAGTCTGAGGTGCCAATGTCAAAGATTTGCAGAGTTACCGGAGATGAGACCTCCTAATAAAAGAAGTATGCATGCAGATAAGAGGGAGAAAGAACTCCAAGCCCTTAAATAGCTGGTGTAGCAATCACTGCAGTTTTGTCCCAGTAGACTGCTTGGGTTTTAGGGGAGACCAAGCAGGGTACAGTTCAGCCTAGAAAAGTCTAAACAGTAAAAACCCAGATTAAATTAAGACTTTTAAGAATCAGATCTGTTGCTGTCAGAAATGGTACAAGGCACAGAAATGCCCAAGTGCTCATTTTTACATGTGAATTCACATTAACTATAGTAGTTTCTGTCAAGCTGAGACTTAGTTCTCTAACTCAAGTTAGAGACTTTTAAACGAAGTCTTCAAAGTTGGGAAAAGCCATCTTGCTTACAAAGGCCCACTTCAGCTCCACAAGGACATAAAAAATGGAAAAACCTTAAATTTTAGGGAGAATGGGGCATTTCACTCACCACCATTCTGTATCTGTTCCAAGACTTGATAGTACCACATTATCATTTCTGGATGTGTAGATTAGTGAAATAGAGTTTAAGGTAGTTTAAATATGGAGGTATCATCATCGTGCTTTTTAGCCATCAACAGGTATGAACGTGTAACAGCACGCAGAAGACTACACTTAAAGAATTTGTACCTATCACGGCTGGTAATTAACTGTATTTGGATTCAGGCAGCTTATACAAGTCATACACAGCAACTGGAGGAAACCTGTATTAATCCTGTGTACTATTCCAGGCCTGCCAGAATTCCAGAGTCCAAAAAAAAAAAAATACAGTTACTGCTGGAGATAGCAAGATGGCCTTACAGGCAGCAAGTATTATTAAATTTCTCGCTTTGCTTTCAAAGCAGTAAACTTTCTATTAGGTGCATTTTTTGTTTTGCTTTGAAGTTTGGTTTGATTAAGGTATTATTTTGTCAAGATTAATCAAACTGGTCCATGGGACGATGATCAAGAAACACTCGCGTTCTGCTGCCATTCCTTTTAAATAGACCTTTTGCTGCTGATGAACTTCCATTATTTCAAAACTGAAAGGCAAAAATCAAGAACTTAGAAGTGCACCATGTTTTTGTAAGCTTCAAGAAAACAAGATGTAACCTATGCCAAATTAGGATGGAGCATTAATTTGTACAAAAAGCAGTTTACTGTGTAGCTACATATACTATTGTCAACTTCAAAAATGTATGTTGCCCAGATTTTTGTTTTTGCAAGAAGCTAGACTTACTTCATGACAGTCAATACATATCTCAAAGATAAACTGGCTTAACAGTGTTTACTTTTCATTTTCACTTCACTAGTGAGGTTCACCCTTTAAGAAAAGGAACTAAAGGAACTAAACATTAAGAAGCAACATAAGTGTTCTCTACTTACCTTTCAAATTTCATACTAGCATCTTAAGTGTTTCTTCAGCAATTACCATTGACCTTTTATGAAAAGATGAAAAACCACAAAATCTGGGCTTAGTTAAAAAAGGTGGTGAAATGCTAAATGCCAGATAACATCACATCTTTTCTCATGTAACTTTTTAACAACAAAATAGCCAGACTATTTAAAAGAGATTATTTTAGATACACCCATGCGTACTTGAGGCACATTGCTATCTGCTCATGAACTGAATTATTTCTGCTTTTGAGCAATGTCATGCGTTAGGCAAGTGCTGTTTCCCCGGCAATATCTTCACTGGGAAGCTTGAGAATTCGTATTCTCTACTAGAAGAGACATTAGCAGAAAAGCAGCATCACTGCATTAGATTTATCTGAACCACTTTCAGAATCTAAGATTTTCTTTCTGGAACAGCACAACATACACTTCCTACTTTAGCAATTATTCCAGATGAACAATTATGTAAGTCTCCCAGCTTTCTCCTCTGCCTTGGAAGAAAGTACTCATGAAAGAAAGTACTCATGATTTAGCCGGTAGAAATTCAAGCAATACGTTTCAAGATAAATTAGTATAATGTTAATAGTTACCATTCCACTTATATTTTGTTCTGCAACTTCAGCATTTACTTAAGTGATGCTTGTATTTTAACACTAGGGAGAATCACCATTATGGGCAGGCATTAGATGTTGATAAAATCCCCAGCCCAAGGCTTCCACCCAGTCTTCCCAAGAAGGAAATTTAAGAATCATTAAGCCATAATCAAAAGAAAAAGGAGTAAAATGTGGAGAGGACAACTTACAACACTTGTCTCCAGCAGCTGGCCTGATGATTCTCCATCAGTAGCCGTGATCCAGACCCCTCCAGAAGCCTATCTTTGCTACCTCAGATTAGCCTCTAGGCCTGGAAAGCAAGATAAGGCCTTGAGATAAGCTTTACCTTCTTTCCTACCCTGCTGGTGGTTGGAGCCCACACATTAGTTTACCATGGTATAGGTCTCCCCAGTGGAACTAGCCCACTTCATAAACCTATAATTTCAGAGCAAAAAATTCAAAACACTGACTTTACGCTCCCCTGCCATATGTTAACTAGTGTTACTTGCAAATGCTAAATCCTGTTAAGGAATCAGATCATAACTGTGGAAACAGGCTCAGTATTTTACATTGGTTGTAATATTTAGAGTCCTGCACATTGATTCATACCATCTGGCCCAACAGCACAGAGGCTTGCTTTATGCCAAGCACAGCTCATCCAGCCCTCCAGCCCCAGCCATCACAGCCCTCTAGTGGAGATGCAGGAGGGAGTTTTGATGACCTTCACCCATCATGGCTTGCTTTTGCTCATCTGCTTTCTCAGCTGCTCTCAGCACAACCACTTTTCCATCAGGCTTGGCTAGAGATGATGTTGCTTCTTTGCTGTGCCATCAAGGTTGATTTTAACAGCAAAGAGCAGAGATCTGTGGGGACTTCTCAGCACTTGCAGCCCACCTCTAGCTAACCCTTGTACCCAGCCCTGCAGAGCTACTCTCTCTGCCTTGCCAAACCCACAAGAAGCCTTGAAAACATTGTTGAGCAGGAACCCTAGGTGCAAGCTTTGGTACACCCCTCACTTCTCTATTATCATCTTCCATTGCAAAGAAGCAGGAACAGCTATTTTCATCTTTTTTCCACTTCATCTAAGGTGTGGGGGTAAGTTCACTTTTAACTACCACCCAAGTAGCATTTGGACACTACTAGCACGCTTCAGGACAAGACTCTTACATAGGCTGTAAGAAGCCTGCTGGCATTTGTCTGCTGGCTCTGTGCCAGTCATGCTTATGGTTTTTATTACCTATCAAAACTTTTGACAGGTTTTGACTTCAGGCTTTTTAGATACTTGCCCAAGTCTAGGAACTGTGCTGCTGCACCTAAAGCCACACATATGTGAATACCACTTCAGGAAAAGTAAAGTTTACATCCCAGAGAACACCAGTCACATCTCAGCTCTCAGAGATTATGATGAAGATTTCATAACATTTGTGATTTCTGTTCCCCAAGGTGTCAATATCCCCTTCCTCTCAAGGCTTATATAGGCAGTGGCAAAACAAACAATCACGAAAATAGTTTTGGCATTAGAGAGACCATCTTAATAACAATGACATCAGGATGCTAGACAGAACTCAAAACCTACCAAGAATTTCCAAAACTACATATACACCATAATTCTATATCCAAAAATTGACTCCCAAGTGTAAAGTCACAAAGACAAGAGTTTAATAATGACAAAAAAAAAAAAAAGGCAAGAAAAATAATAATTAAAAAAAAGCTTAAGTTAGTGGTACTTTCTTCCTTGAAATAACAAACTGGTTATATGAAAGTCACTGAAGAGGTCTGCTTGTAGCTTGGAAGACTTTTACAGTTACAGCTGAATTCAAAAAACCTAATTCTGAATGTGTGATGTTAATACAAAAACTGATAACTTAAGACATGGGGTAAAGAACAAATTCAGTTGTTAAGGTTCTAGCAGTTAAGTGAAGCCTTTGAATGCCTTTCCATAACATGAAAAGTTCTTCAGTATCTTTCCCACCCCCATTATTTCGAGATTCACAAGGTTCTTCTAAAGACTAATGGGGTTAAATTGAAACCAAGTGCCATATGCTTGCAATGTCTTCTGTGAAAGTCTGAAGTCACCCTGTTTCAATTATTTGGTTATTCAGTGCAGAAAGTTAAGATCACAGAAGGTATAACAGCTTTTAATACTCCATTAATATTATAGATTAAAAATTATTGCATAGTCTTATGCATTTCCTAAAACAGCGTTCTCTGGAAATTAAACATTTTAATATAAAAGGAGCAACTCTTTAAAACATGAATTGCTTTCACTACCTCGATCTTCTGTCCTTTTTTGATTTGTCAGTACATTTGTCCATTGTTTTCTCATTGTCTCCTCTGCACTTGGGGCAATACCATTTGCCCTTTGGTTTGTAGGTGAGTCCAACACATGAGAAGTGGAACCACTCGATAGGACACTGTTCATTATCACATCCTATCATTTCGCCGTAAGACACTTGGTTGCATAAGCAATAAGTTGGTTCATTGGGATCAATTGCAAATTCTACGGGTGACACCTCTCTCTCTTGTTTGGCTTTGGAGCGTTTCTTCTTCTTGGAAGATTTAGATCTTTTTTCTTTAGGGGGCTGATCATCACAGTCATCGATGCCATTTGCTATATGGCACAGATCACGGCTTTCGCTAGTTCGCTGGCGACGAGGTCTACGTGAAGATCTCTCTGGCTGGCAAGACTCCATCTTTGCCTTTTCTAGAGGCTTTTCATTCTCAGACAGATCTTGGAAACACTGAGAGTGTGTTTCCATTTGCCGAGCTCTATTCTCTACCAGTTCTAGCATCTGAGTAACTATCTGAATTTTTTCATCGCCAAGTTCTTGGCTGTTGATTAATGCACGCTGGAGATGCTGCTGCAAGCGTTTCTTCTGAACAGGATCATTTTCTGACTTGTATTTTTCATAGACATCATCTATTTCTTTTAATGCTTCTGTAAAATAAAAATAATAGGAATAATTATACAAGATGGAACATGCTCAAGAAAATACAGGAAATTTATTTCTATCTGATGAGAAACAGTACAAAGTTTTAATTATAGTATACTCTAGTGGGCTAGATCAGGTTATTTTGTTTAAGTTGCACATGGTCATCCAATCAGTGTTTAAGATCACAATCTGCTGCAAAAGGAAATTCTCAAGTTCTGAGAAAAAACCAAGATTATTTTAGCCATAGTGAAAAGAAAGGATAACCCAAGAAAGGGGACTATAGCTGCCAGAGTGTGGATAGTCCGGATCTTGCCTCCATCTGAAAAAGCAGGAATTTCTGTTGAGAACCTTTACCACAGTAGTTCCAAAACCCTGGCCTACAAAGCAAAGCAATAGCTTACTACATCACAGGAAGAAACCTAGAACTCATATAATCATCAGATATTATAATACATAACACTCCAGAATTAGGATATCCAGGTCCCCTGCTTCCCCTTCTTATTCATCTAAGGGTTTGGCATTTCACTTTCAATTAGGCATAGTTATAAAAGGAGTATGACAACTGAAGTTACATAATAGCAAATTTACAATCGGGGTTTAAATCAACTTAAACCACTCAAAACACTTTTCCTATTACCAAGCCAAATTACAGCAAGCTGCATTTTAAATCGAGGCTGAACTTTTCAGACTAGGTGACCTACTGTTTAGCGCATCACAGGATATTGTCAAGCAACTAGAAGTGAATGGATCACAGCTTGACTTCTAAGCTATTCTTGCAAGTCACGCAAAATAACTGGATGAGTTGCTGTGAATCTCTAGTAAAATTTAGTTCTTGGGAAATTGCTAATGTGGAAGGAAATAGATCAGTAGAACTGACAGTGAAACCTGATGCACAGTGTTAGATACAGTACTGGCTCCTTCAGAAACAACTTCAGGATTCTATTTGAGCAGGCAAGGGAATTTTTAAATGATACTAAACAATCTGCTTCTAAAGCAAGAAGATATGCAGTGCAATCTATCTTTTCCTAAAAACCCACGTTTCACAAACTGGCTTTCATTTTTAAAGAATTTGTCTATGTTGTACAGTTGTGAAATGATTCAGGCTTGTGCTAAATGGAAGCCACAGATATCATCCCCACATTGTTCACAGTGATTCTTTTTTCCTGCTGACACCTTGAAACAGTAGCTTAAGTGTGAACAGCTGCTTTCTACTATAAATGCTTAAAATGTATGACAACAGGAGCCAACAGCATTTTGTTCTGTTCCAAATTTTCATGAGGGTAAGACAAAAATCACTACTCTGCCTGTCCAGTAACTCAGCCTATTTTTTCCTCAATATTCACATTCCAGCTACCACTAAAACCACAAGCTTTGTCTCCCTGCACCCTCAGCTGCATAATTTGCCTGTTGCCCTGATGGTGTGAGTGCAAGAGAATCTTACTATCTGCTCCTGAAAAGTGCAGAGTAAGGTATTTTGCATGCTGTTGAACTAGAAAGGCATAACCAGAGTGTACAGTATTCAGCAGCCACATTATCCCCCACCCAGCCTTTTTTTTTTTTTTTTCTTTTTTTAGGGAGAAAAAAGAAAAATCAAAAGCCAAAACGTGTAGGTGTAGTTACAGAGATTTTCCATATTGGGAATGCTCTGCCCAGAAGAGCTCACAAGCAGTAACAGCTTTTTCACACTGTGACACAGAACAACAGTCACCCTGCATTGATTATTCTGTGAAGATAAAGCTGCACACACTTTAACATGGATCAACATCCATTAAAAGAGGAAAGAACTTCTGAATTGACAGAGATGCAAGTTCATCAAACTCCTTGCTGGTCCTCAACATCAGAGAAGGCATCCACATGCCCAGCTAAACAGCTCTGAAGCCCCTGTTAAAAAAAAAACAACAAACAGACCCCCAAACACAAACACAAGAAAACCCCAACCCAAACCAAGGCCAAGTGTTCATTACAGATAATCTGATTAAGTTCGGTGAAGCTAATAAAAGCTAAAAGGATCTGTTTTCCAAACACAGAAATCATTCTCCTGCATGAACTATCACTATCGTTTAAACTGGCACAAATTCTACTGCACTGCTTTTACATCTTTCAGGCTTGGGCCTGAGATATTTTTATCCAGTTTTTAGGGTTTGGTGGGGGTATTTCTGTTGCTATTTTCTGAAACACTTGTAAGCTTTGACAGAACTAGGAACAAGCTTCTGCTTTGGCTCAGTATCATATTAGTATATTAGAATACAGAATGGAACTATAGCCTAAGTATAAGAATTAATTCATTCAAGACAGACCTGGAGTGCTGGCTAGCCATCAAAACTCAGGTAGGGAACCTGCTATGCCATTCAACCTTCACTAAAAATTCAAAACTGCAGACAGGTCTATGCCCTTCAGACTTTAAAAGCACAGGAAACTTACAAAAGCCTGTTCTTATGTATCTTCCTGGGTAGTTAGAAAGATAAATGAAAGAATGCGTTTACAATAGCTGTCGTCTGAGGTGACCCATTCAATGTCTGAAAGGCCTTAACGGTCTCCTCTTCCCCTGCCGAGGACAGCCTCCCAGGCAGCACAGGAGATGCGGCTCTGGCTCCTGCTCCACAGGACCAAATTCCCCCGACTCGTGCCCTGGGGTCCACGCCGATGGCCCCTGCTGCACAGCTCAAGCAGCAACGCTCCTCGGCAGCGGATCCCAAATCACGGTTAGGCCGGGAAATAGAAGGCACCGCAGAGGTGAAACGGATTTAACCGACACCGACCCTGCATGTCGGAAGCAGCCGTGCCGCTGGCTGAAGTTCAGGGTAACTTCCAGCTCCATAGCCTCGCCGGGTGCTCGCCCTCAGTGCCCCGGGTCAGCGCCCGTCAGGCCAGGCCAGAGAGCCACAATTCACCACAGAACGGGGCCACGGCTCCTCCGGGTCAGAGGGAGCCGCAACACCGATTCCCGCGCCCCCCACCTCCAGCAGCACCATCACCGCGTCAACCGGCGGGGTGAGCGGAGCCGACCTCCGGTTACACACGGGCCTAGCGCCAAAGCCGCGAGGTACCGCCGGCTCACACCGCCCCCGGGG
>JANHGB010014542.1:1855-13235 GCA_026283785.1 Coracopsis vasa | reverse complement strand
GGCACATCAGCGACATCCGAGTGCAGAACCTCCAAGGTAAACCGACACTGCCGGAGAAACCCCTCCCTCTGCCCCGCGCCCCTTCCTCTCCATCTCCCCGGCATCCCTTCCCCGTCTCCCCCCGTGCCCTGCCGCGGGGCTGCCGCGGGCTCCCTCGACGTGGGCCGTGCGGGGCCGGAGGAGGAGGAGGACGGCGGGGCCAAAGTTTCCCCCGTGCGCGGCGCCTGGCCCCCAAAGCCCGCGGAAAGCCCCGGCGCTGGGGCGAGCGGCACCGGGACCCGCCGGAGGGACGGGGCGCGGGGGCTCCGCTGGCGCTAGGGATGCGGCGCGGGACAGCCTGTGTCCCCGCCCCGGGACCACCCACCGCCACCCACCGCCGCCTGCTGAGGGCCGTCGGGGGGTGTAGGCTCCTCTCACCTCGCTCCCTCTCGGGGGGACCGCGCCGGCTGAGGTGTGCGGAGCGAAGCGATCGGTGCCGGGGATCGCCCTCCGTCTGCCCGTTCTTCCACCTGGAGCCTGGCAAAGGCACTCGGGAGCCGGGGGCAGAGCCCACTTCGCTCGGGAGATGTGGAGGCACTCGGCCACAGTCAGGATGGGGGTCCTGATGCGTATCGGCGCAATCTGAAGGGAAGCCGACGGCTATCTGCGTACTTAATTTAATGTACTTCCTGTAAGCTACTGTTGAATAAACATGGGCAGTGTTTATGGATAAATCATCTACGCGATGCTCCCCTATTGTGCCACAGGCTGTGGTAGTGGAAAGGATGCAAATACCTAGGTTTGAATGTAGTTCGATATCAGTGTGGTAGTTCCTCCAAAGTTATGTTTGCCTCTCAGGAGCTGACTCTTCGTGATTGGCAAGGACAGCAAGAATTGATGAAAGCAGAAACAGCAGCAGTGGTTTATGGGAGAATGATTGGTTTAATGTAACATACCAGTCTCAATCAACAGCTCACACTATACTGCAATGTATCTTCATGTTCCATAAAATAATAGACTTGAATTATAGGTCATTATCTCTTCCTGTTTATGCATAATGATATTAAGGCACTGTCTACTGGCAGAGGCAGTGCAGTTGCTGGAAATTAGTTTTGGTTTGGCTTGATTATAGCAGATGTATAATTTATCAGAAAAGAGACTCCAATTAGCCATTCTGTCATCTCTGATGTTGTATCAATGCTGTAACTGCTGATGGGTGCACTCCACAATATTTTGACCTGTATATCCATAACCACTGAAATTCAGATTTTGAGTACTGCCAGGGCTGCTGATTCCAGGTTGAACTCCCCTTGGGTTTTGTCAGTCTCTCATTACAGTGTAATTCTACATTTCTGACTGCTAGCTCTGTCTTTTTTGGTTCTCTGTGGTAGCACAGATGGTCTGTCTCTGTTTTCTTGGTGCTCCAAGCTGTACCAATTGAACCTGGTTTAATCCTTAATTCATGGGCACTTTTTGAGAAGGAATAGAGAAGAAATCTGTTCTTAAAAGAAGTAGTATGGTTTTGGCTTTGACTCTCAGCCATTTGTGTAAGAAGGAGTTAAACTCATTTCCCTTTCTGGAACTTAAAATGCATTTGTACAGATGCACACAGCCTTATCTAAAATTCCTATAGTTCTGTAGGAGAATGTCATCCTACAGGACCAAATTCCTTTGAATAACATGTTCATGAAAAAACGCTCCTGTTCCCCTCTTACTATATGAGAGAGAGAGAGTTTAGTTGTTACCTTACTTGCGCTACTAAATAGGGTTTAAAGAAGTTTTATGCCCCATGTGGGCTCTTATAAGGGAGAAGCGGTGTTCTGAGGTGCTGCTCCAAAGCAAGTGATAATATCTGTCACTTACAGTGTGCATGAGTTGTAACACATTATCTTCTAGAGATGAAAAACATTTTACAGATGGTGAGTCTGATACTCAGTGTGATTTTTGTTACTCAGGAGCTCAGTGGCAAAGCACGGTGCTTCTCGTCAGGATAGTTTCTTGCAAAATGGCAGCATATACTCTATTCTCATATGTAGTAATTAAACATCTCCTGCTTTATAATTCAAAATTCATTCTCTCAAAACAATGAGATCTGAATCACCGCTAGTATCATAGTCTATCAGCTGTAGAGTGAATAACAGGTTTGATGTGCTAGAAAGTCACAATTCTAGGATGAAAAACAAGCTGAGGATCATGCAGAGGTTCCAGCAGCAGCATCAGAGCTGCTGCAGGGCCCTGCTGCTCAGGGCCACCCAAAGGACCTTTGGTAGGGAGGGTCCCTGTCAGCTGCAATGTCTCCTGCTCCTTCAGTGCTCTCTGTAAAGGCCAGCTGTGTTTAGGGTACGGTTTGTCTTATTCCGGAACACTCCCTTGCAATGGGACATTTTTCATATGTGAATGTGGTTCCTGATCTCTGGGAACCTCATGATACAAATACAGACGCAGGAGGGAGTATGTTGTAAGAAGAGGACAGGAGGCAGCAGTTAAATATTTGTGGATATGAGTAATGCATGAAAACACTGACATGTCTTTGTGCAGAGATGGAGACTTCTGCTGATACTCAGAACCAGTCAAATATAAGGTCTTTCAGGTCTGGAAAGCAGAGTCATTACATTCATGCTGCATCTGAGCCATCCTGCCCAGCAGCTGATGGAAGAGCCCAAGGAGATGAGTCCAACTTGTAATGACCATAAGAAACTGTACCAGTAGCACCTGAGCAGCCTAGCTGGTATGAAAGTTTGTGCAGGCGTCATACAGCCATCTGCTGCAGCAGTTTTCCATACCCTTTCCGCCTTCTTTTTTAAAAGCTAAAATTATTCATTTCTCTTAAAAATTTCTTCATTATGCCTTAGCTAAGCTGTAAAGCACTGCTGATGTAAAATACTATTTGAAGATGGCATATGCTGTTTCAGTCTGTTGCATATTCCCTCTCTAGTTTGGTAGTTCCATATCCAGGAAGGATCCAGGATTCCGATTACTGGGAAGTATCTGCTCTCATGGGAATGTTTTTGCAGTGGTATGATCCCACCAAATTGAGATGTTCTAGATACGTGTGCTCGATGTAGAAGAAGCCTCAGGAGCTCTGAGGCTTCTGTCATGTAAATGATGAGAGAAATTATGGCATGCGTGGGGTTTTCAGCTTTTTCACAGGGAGACTAGAGCTGGCAGCCAGGGGTGAAATGTGCCAAATGGACTAGACTTAGGGGGAAAAAAAAAGAGATAGTTTAAAAAATGGAATTACGTTTTGATATTTAGGCATAGGCATATGATGATGGGGCTTTTATTTTCCCTTTCCATCAAGGTCTAAGATTTTCCACTTTTTTTTTCCAATGGAGGAAGTGATAGTCCAAAGCTGTTGCAGGTAAGTGATTGTTAAAAGCCAGGCACACTACTTCAGTTCTTGACAGAGGTAATTTCAGAGAGCAGAACAAAAAGTGACGATCTGATGGAGGAGAGGGGAGAGTAAAGAGGGAATAAACATCAACTATGGTGATGCACAGACCAAATAGCTCACTCCAGGTCTGTTCGGTTTCTAAATGCATTTAATAAACTGATGTTCTTGTGCTCTTTTTTTCCTGCTTGTATATTCTCCATAGTGAATTTCTCCACATACTGAAAGAGAAAAATGGAAAGCCTCTGCACAATGTAGGAGCACATCATCAAGCATTGGAATACTCAATAATTAATTTCCTGTCAGGAGATGGTTTTTTTTCTCTTTCTTTCATTACAACACCAGCGGGAACATTTTGTTACAACGCAAGAATATTTTAAAACCTTCCCTACTGGAAGCTTGATTTAGGATCATCAAAAATACACTCCCTTATGTGATGGATTGTGCTTACTAGGAAGAGACAACATCCTCAGCAGGAATCATTCTCTTTCAGATATTCTGGTCCTGTGCTTTGCAATAGTCTGAATGTACGTTTATAGTACGTATCTTTTCTTGCTTTCCTGGGACAGAAATATGTGGAGATGAATAATTGTGCAGTCAGATGTTTTGTCCATCTCTGGCAAACAAGTGCTGTTACCACCATTTAAAAGTAATTATGGTTTGAATGTTCATTTTGTATATTACAATAGAATACATGGGCGGGGGTGTAGAACTCTACTATTCTTCTATCAGAGGACTAGACAAAGAGCCCAAAGTCCTGTTCCTTGTCATTTTGCTACTCAGAGTTTGATCCAGAAACCACAGAAATACATTGATGTTCATTCCTTGATTTCAGTAGATTTAAATACTTTCCTGAGCCTCAGGCTTCCTCTGGTGAGGGTTGCATAGCCTTCAAGCATATTTGAAGGGCTGCATGGGAATATATTGTATTGTCAGAAATAATGCCTCCCAAAAAAAGTGACAGGCTGGAAGAAATAAATTGACCAGTACCAGCCCCACTGTTTCCCCGTCCTTGCCTAAGTTTGTACCTTTGGGTGAATCAGTCATAATCTCCCAGCACTCTCTGATTTTGCCTGTCTTCCTGTTTGGATCATTAAGATCTAGATTTTATAAGCTTTGGACAGTAGTAACTATACTTGTCACTGACACCTCAAAGGAAGCTGAGGTTCGTGTCAGGTCCCAAAGCCTTTGTCTTAAGAAGTAATACATATGCTTAACTGATAAAAGTTAACTCTGGCTGTGAAAGTATCTAGATATCTTTACTTTTAGGGGCTTAGGCATCTCTGATGGGCAACCAAAGGCAGGTGCTATAATCAGTCTTGTTTCTCTCTGTATTTCTGTTTATCCATTTATGTATGAAGCATAATTCTTAAGACTTTTGTACTTAACTACAGAGAGTAGTATTTTTCTTAAATTACAAGATACAGCAGCATTCAGCTGTTTGCTGTAGTCTGACATGACTTTCAAACACATGGAAATTTTACACCTTTGTTAATGTATCCATTCCTTCTGACAAAAGTAAGGTGCTGTAACTGTTCATTACTTTAACTCCTCCATAAGTTGTTGCTGTATTCAGCAGGATTTCATTCTGCCTGTAGACTTGTTCGTTTCAGTAGAGCTCTTTGTAGATTAGGGTGACATTTGGAAAGATTAAATTGCCTGGAGAACCTTAGACAAACCCCTGTAGAACCACTGAGTGATCCTATTCAGTATAAAAGTGGAGATAAATAGGCCTGAAAGTTGCAAATGCAGCCACCCAAATAAAGATTCAAATCTGGGCATAAAGAGCTGAACATAATGCTGCAAACATAAATCTTGTGGTGGGGATGGTCTTTGTGAGGGCACTCTCATACCTGACAGTGTTTGTCAGGAACGGAAGGAAGACTTACCTGCTCCTGAAATAGGAAAACCTGGCAGTGAAATAAAGAAGTGGTGAGAGGTAAGGCAAAGTACAGATTGCACGTTTCAGCATGCAATTGTAATAAGGTCAATGGCTAATTTCTCTGACAAATTAGAAGTCTGGGCTCTCTGTCCCATTGCATGGGTGATATTACACCACATTCAAATCATGCCTGGTAACTCTGCAGTCAAGTGAACTCTTACACGCACGTATTAATGCTTCATCATATGAGAGACTGTGTTTAGCATCCAAGCATGGACCTGGCTTGAGGCATGGGATTGGTCTGCTGTCAATTGCCAACATCACCTTCTCTGACTTTCCTTGGTGAGCTGTTGTTCAAGCACTGACCAGCCTCAGCGTTTGGAGAGCTGGTGACATCTCAGACCATACTACTTGCCTGAGGTTGGATGGCATTACTTTAAAAATGAGTTTCAAAACACTGTGTTAAAACTAGCACTGATTTAAAAATATGATATACTTATCATAGTTTCTTCTGCTTGCTTTTTGTTTTTTTCCACTCAGCTTGGACAGAAATTTAAACCATTTTATTTCTCCAAAAGACAATTTCAAGCTTATGTCACTTCAATTCTGAAGTATGCATAGTATTTACTTTGAAAATACTACAAGGGGATGACTTGATTTACTTTCTCCACTTTAAAGACATTTCTATTGGACTAGAAGAAGCGACCTTGGATATTTTAGCTTGTCAGTGTTCATTTAAACATTATTTGTTTATGTCTTGTGCTGTTTAAACCCAGTGTTATTATAGGATAATTGTTCAGGGCATATGTCTAAAGGGAAAGAGTGAAATATTACCTGTCTTGCCATGTAGAAGTAAGAAAGATTCTTAAAATTATGTATTCAGGAGAAGAAATTACCAGATAAGCAGTCATATTTGTGTCACTGCTGGGTTGGTGAAGGGTTTCACAGCACCTTTTAAGAAATAAGGGTATTTTTCTACATGTCTCTTTACCTGCTATTCTATTTTTATGTCTGCACGCTAGTTAAATACGGGGACTGTAGGTGGAGGATTGCAGGATGAATTTTACTTCATTGTAATCGCTGCATATTTCTGTGCAAACAACTGAGCTGTGTTTTAGCTGTAGTTTGAGGCTTTATAGCCATGAACACTAGCTTAAGTCAGCATCTTCTAAGGAGGCTTGTAGCAGCAACAGCCTGGGTATCTAGAGAGGGAATGCTTGTGGACATTAAGTTCCAAACAGAGAGGATTTTTTTTTTTTTTTTTTTTTTTTTTTAACACAAAATGAGAAATCCAACTTGATCTGAAAAGATGTTATCAGAACCACTTAAAGGACAACTCAAGTATCTATGCCCATTACTTAATTTGATGGCATCACTCAAGAAAATTTTGTTGAAATAGTGTAATACTTTGAGGGGTTCTATTAATTATTTTCCACTATTCCAGACGTGTATTAAAACATGTTTTATGCTGTAGCGTCTTAAAAGCTACTCTTACTGGTAGGTTTGTGGGGTTTTGGACAACTGGACTTCTCAGTTTTCCTTTTCACTTTTGAGTTGGGTTAGAGACTTGTAGTTGGTTGTGAAATGAGTTTCAAATGTCTAATTAACCACCGTCACAGTGGTTGCCATGGTGCTCCTTTTCTTATACTGGGACCCCAGGGTGAGTGTTCCACGTTTTAGCCAGATTTACATGGAAGCTCACATTTAGGTGCTGCACCTGAGGAACAGCTCTCCCAAGTGGCTGTTGTTCACTGCCTCAGCAGTTGCAGTCTCCAGGTTAACAAAGAGCCCTTAGAAGAAAGTATTTTGTATGTTGCACCAGGAAGAAGGTAGGGGAGAAAATTAACTTCAAATAAACCTCACATAAATTGCCTACATGCATCTCCCACCACCACCGCCCAGTTTACAGTTGCTGTCAATGATAATATGGGAGGTCTTACTGTTTTGGATCTGTTCCTTAGGATAATTCACTTGTTAGCACTTCTGAAATCTGTGGAAGGCCTCAGATGTGCACTCATCATGCAATTGTCTCCTAGCTCTCCAGTGCTTATGGTAAGCTACATTTTTATTCTTCCAGCTGTTTTTTCCTATATTTTCTTCAAGAAACCCAAATAACAGTACAATGACCCCCTCAGTGATCAGGCAGCCATGTGCTATTCATAGGTTTTTGGAGTCATATCACAGCCTGAACTGTCCATTTCAAGGGACTCCAGCTGAAGCTCTGAATTACAACCAAAGCACGTGGGACTGGTTATGTGCGTGGATTGTCTTTCTGTTGTGCGCTAATGGTTAGATAGTACTTTGCCATTTTGGTTTAGTCTTTGCAAAGAACCCCCTAATGTATATCGATAGGTGTTTTGCACATGCAGTCAGTGTAGTTCACATTTAAGAGCTGGTTATGCTTCTTGTGGCTCAGTGAAAAATGGGAAGGGCAAGAGAGTCCTGGCGCTACGACAAATGAAAGCAATGCCAACGAAGATAACTTCGTTAAAAACTGATCCTTTATATGACTGCATCTGGACACATACGTGATTAAAACTGTCTGGTTCTTACTCATATGCATGATAAACATGAACTGCAGTTATAACTTAATAAAGATGTAGTATTTATAAAAAACATAGTATGAAATGTCCACTTCAGACTGATTGTCTGTGATGTGTGTAAGGAAAGAAACATAAATCTGGGCTGTTTACTCAGGGAGAGTAACAAAGCAAACGGAATTAGTCAAATAGGAAAGAGAGAAAATCATCAGAAACCTAATGATGGTGCAGGAGGGACTGTGGCTAGACCTTCATGTGATATTTAAAAATAGTTAATCATAAAAAATCCTGCCCAGATTAGAAAATGAGCTTTCAGAGACAAAATTCAAACTGATTTTCCCTTTTCGACAAGGGACTCAGTAGTCCTATTTCTGGTACAAATCCTGAGCAATTCCAGCAGTTACTGTTCAGAGTAGCTGGGAAGCATTTGGTCCCTGTCCTTGTTCTAAGTTCCACGCCAGGTAGGGGACTTCCTGGCTTTGATGATTAATGCACCTGAACAGCATTTAGTTCCCTGTTACTCTCAGGGTTTTTTTGTCGTTTTGTTTTCTTTTAAAGATCTCCCTGGGTACAGGCAAGGAGTGGTTTGAAGTTACAGGCACTCTTGCGTGAGGTTTTTCCATTTCTGCCCATTATAAACAGAAAAGTTGTTAAGGGACCTAATGTTGCTTAAAAAGGACTTGTGTTCAGGCTTCTTTCAGAAGTTAATATGATTATTGACCTTGACTGAAAGAAGACAGAATATGGATTTTTGCTGGCTACGCTGCATTTCTTCTTTTGAAGGTAGAGGGTCTTTTTGATGTATTCAGTGCTGGCCTTTAAAAGCTTTAAAACATTGTGTGTTTATCAAAAGGATCAAAGAAGATACTATATTTAATTGTCTCAAAAACTGTGTGTATAGAGAGGAAGCACCATGTTTTCATTGTTCGTACAGCTAAGGGACAGAGTAAAGTCCTTCATCTGTAATGCTGCAGCTGACAGTATCACTCATCATGAGTTTATTTTAATTTAAGAACCTGGAGATCATACCATTGTGACTACTCTGAAGCTGGGAAGTGATTGTGACCCTGTTGATGGTAGCCCATGTCTGCAGGAGAAGGACAGCAGATGCTTCCCGTCCAGTCCCAGATATCGCTGAGAGGAGCCATCCTCAGGTGCTGAGAGATCCAGATGTAGCTGGGGGGGCCTGGAAAGCTGATACCCATCTGTCTCCCAAGGCTGTTTGGAAACTAAATCAATGAAGCAAATTATATTCAGATTTTGTTTCAACCAGTCAGATCTTGGGTACCTTTCAAGTCCTTGACTTCCTTTAATTTTGAGGAAGGTCTAAACATGGTTTTGTTACCTACAGCTCTACAGCTTTTTTTTCTTTTTTTGAAGTAGGATCCCAATTTTTTTATGCGTATTCAGTCCTTCACTTTTAATTTGAGACTGATTACAAAAGCCAGTTGTAGAGATGGTCTGGATGCCTACAACAAGCTCAGATGAGACCACTATGTTGCATCATTCAAGCCAGTAGACAGCTTTGTCATTCAGGCACTTAATTATGAACTGAATGCTCACTTGAACTCTTATATTCCCATTTCACTAATGAGCCAAAACTTAGGAAGAGTGACTGACCACAGAGATCCTGCAGTTTGGGCTCTTCGAGCCAAAGTTTCTGCTTGTTTCATTTGTCACACTAATGATCAGATTTGGAGGCTAAACAGACGAGGTGCATGGAAAACACAGTTTAATGTGCTAACTTGATGTCCACGTGACAAAAAGATTGACATGGGCTACCCACTTCATTTTGGCTTGCTGGTCCTGCTACACATGTGTGTTCTCACATGTTGCATCGTCACAGAAGGATGGGGCTGTTACAGTTGTGGAAGTAGCATTTAATAACTGTGATTTTACACAGAGGGTCCAAGCTTGAGTTCTGGTACTTGAACAGTATTGATGCCCATATAATATGATGCCCACTGATAATACGGGCTTTCTTGCAACTGCTTTGCATTTGACTCAAATAAGTTGAAATGTGTTCTTACTACATTCTAGCATGGTTTTATTTCTCTTTTTTTAGTGTCTCATGGTTTTGATGCATTTCTCTAGATGACACGCTTGTGTTAGGGTTGGGCATCAAAGGCACATGAAAGCCAGAGGATTTTTTTCAAAGTTATCCAGACAATCTAATTACATATTTTTCTGTGTGTGAACATGGAAAGTTTTGGTGGAGCAGGACTCGAACCTTGGTATTCTCTTTTCAAGCTGCCCATTGTAACGACCTGACCAAATTCTTCACAACTTATTTTTCTCTCCTTCACCATCTAGCATGATCAGTAAAAGCTAACAATGTCATCCAACAATTCACATGAACTGTAATACGTGTATGCTGCCCTCTGTATCGTAAACTTTTACAACTTGATGATTCACATGAAGCTACAAACCCATCTTTTGTCTCAGCAGGTGGTGTTCTCATGTTCGGTGGCAGGTGTTTCCTTCTGGGTTTGCTCATGCTTGTTGGTGTTCTCCCCAGTGCACACCAGTTGGTGTGAAGGCTGACTGAGTGCAATCAGATTTCATTTTGGCTTGGCTTAGGGTTTTTTTTTTTAAAATGCAAGAACAAAATGTTTGTGGGATGGAATCAACCTGCTTGCTTCTACTTCTCTCTATTTTGAAGATGTATTTTCTGAAGTCTCGTGTTGATCGTCTTTATGAGTTACCATTGATCATCCTCAGGTAAAACCTTTTTTTCTCCCCAGGTGCTTTGGAATTGCCTCAGTCAAGATCCAAATCAGCTGTGCATGCTCTGCCTCTTTTTACTATGCTTTCAGTTCACTGAGTTTGTTCCAGGAGTTTTGTTTGCTTTGGTTTTAGTATGTGTTGCTATAAAGGAGATAAAGTGGAGCTGGGGAAGGAAGAAAACTTGCTGCTGTAAGCTGGAAGAGGTTAATTCATGATTAACATAAATAAACATAATAAAAGCTTTTCGTTTGCATGCATAACTGAATCAGATTAAATTTTATCCCAGCATGAACTTGCTGTCAAATCATGCTCTTCAGTTCTCAGAATCATCCAAATGTTATTTTAACAGAGAGCAGTGGTATATCCACTGTCCTGAAACCCTGTTTCCCTTGTGCAGGGGTCTGAAAGAGCTTGGTGGGGTAGAGAGGAAGACCAAGGGAGAGCTTGCTTAGGCCATGGATGAGACATATTTATTTTGCATCTACCTAAAGATGGCTGCCTGAGTGATTATATGTTCTGCAAGAGGAGGAAGTCAGAAAGTTAACAGAAACAAATTAGAAGTAGGAGAGCAATTGGATTCTGTTTTTCTTTACTGCAAAGGTCATAGAGGAATGAGGCAGTTAATTGCCTCACCTTGAAATGTGGTTTATAAATGGAAGCTCTGTGATACCTGAGTGTGTAAGCTGCCTTGACTTGAAGCCAGTTGAAGCTGGTGTTTTGTGGAGTTACAGCTTGATAAATAAGCCATTCTGACCTGCTCCTGGGAAACTCCTTTCCTTCTTTGTTTTCTTTTCCCAGTTTCTCAAGCTCTTTGGTATTTGCCTGCTGATCTCCATCTAGGCTTGGCTTCATGGCATGAGC
>JANHGB010014541.1:23784-38137 GCA_026283785.1 Coracopsis vasa | reverse complement strand
TCATTAGTCATTTCAGTGCAGGGTCTGAACACCTCATGGGCTACTCGTCAAAGGGACCAAAACAGAGATAAGAAATGATGTAAAACTATTTCCCTTGACAGCACTGACACAGATGGAGACTTCAATCTGACCATATTGTCTGCTTTAGTGCCATCCCTAAAGCCATTAACTATCATAATGATGGGGCTCAAGTTATTTATGTCTTCACAATTTCCTGATGGTTTTTGCAGCATTACATCAACATGCTGAGACCTACAGCAAGCCTTTTTATTTGTCCTTGAAGGTGGCTGCCACATGCAAAATGCTTGATCTAAGGTATTCACTTACCAGCAAAAGTACAATTAAGAGTTAGAACACCAATTTTGTACAGTAACTGATCTAACACAAAATAGGAATGTTACATTCATTTGCTGATATCTGTGCTTTTGTTTGGCAGGGCTTGAGGATTTTTTAACCTTTCTGGCATTTTACTGGTGATTAAAACCAGCAGATAACAGTTACTATTACTGATTTTTTATAATGTTTCACTTCAAATAGTCTTGTGAAAACTATACTTCCTGACTTACAGGAAAAATTAAAAACTACTGGTCTCAAAATTACAATTTAATAAAAATAAAATACAGTAATGCAGACTGATAAAATTAAGAAATATCACTTCCACATTTCCCCCCTGTATTCCTATTCAGATAATGGAGAGCTCCCTAATTGCAGGGCTGCAACAAGCAGGTCCCTAATTCAAGATTTGGAAAAGAAATATATACAAAACTGGAGATTTCAGCAAATAAAAATATAAGTGGGTGAGTGATATAGGGAGTGGTATAGGGAAGGGCCACGACTACCTAACATTAGAATCATAGTATACAAGGTTGGAAGCCACCTCACGGATCATCTGGTCCAACCTTTCTTGGCAAAAGCACAGTCTAGACAAGATAGCCCATCACTCTCTCCAGCCAAATCTTAAGAGTGTTCAGCGCTGGGGAGTCCACCACTTCCCTGGTGAGATTATTCCAGTGGCTGATTTTTCTCATTGTGAAAACTTTTCACTGCAATAACTTAAAATAGGGAAAGTGATGTTCAAAACGGCTCAAAAATGGAAAAAAAAAATAAAAAAAGAAAAAAAAAAGTTAAGCAGACACTCTAAATATCTCATTGTCGTGGTTTAGGCCATGTTGTTAAACCACATGGTTTAATATCTCACGTCGTGGTTTAAGCTACGTTAAGTTTATGAGAATAATGTAATTTATCTGCTCTGTGTCAAGGAGTTTCCCACTGCAGCAGGTACCCTGACAGTACAGAAGCAGAAAGAGCAAGATGGAACTACTAGCGTAATGCATTTTGCATTCCTAACGCTTTTATCCCAGGTGTAGTTATGCCAGTTTTCAGGTGTCAGACCAAATTCAGCCCTTGGATGCCACTCTCACAACTGCCGCCAATTCCAATGGGGCTGCCTGCATATCTGCCGCTGCAGGGCAGCGTTTGCCTCTTAGATCAGTGAAGGCATTGTAAGAGTTGTTTACATACATAAAGCAAATATGAAAGTGTCCTAAAAGGTTGCGAAATCCACTGCACTGTTTGTCTGATTTCATTTACTTAGAAACTGGCTTACATTACCAGTCCTTTCGGTTAGCCTACGTGTGATCTGTGGAGACTCCCCTTCTGCTGTGTTCAACTTCCCCCACGAGAGGAGGTATTCACACCTGTGCTATTCATAGTGCTGCCTTTCAATACAGAATAGCAACCCAATTTTGATGTAATTGGAATGGTAGCTTTGATGCTCAGAGCTACTGTTCTGCAGAATTTAACAGGGAGATGTTTGGTCTCTGTAATCATGGTGATGTTTATAATTTGCTGCAAAGTAATTCAGCTAATAGGATCTTAACTAGAACAAGCTCCACAGTGAATGCATAGCATGAATGTGAGCATGTGCTGGATGAACAGCCACTTGCAGGTGATAAAACTGGTTGCCAGCTTGAGTATCATGTAATTTAAGAGGATAATTTGCCAAAGTTGCTTGAATCCCATTACTAAAAAAACTTGAAACATTTAAATATTGAACACACCTAGTCAAAAGGCCTCATTCAAACAGGTAATTATTCATTTAAACCTCAAGTTGCAGAGACACTGTGTAATAGCTGTACAAACTTATGACAGGCCAACTGTGTTTATGTGTATGGACACTTAGAAGTGTCCATACACATACGCATGCAAATGTACTCACACACAGAGCCCCTCTCTCCCCCCTCTGTAAATAATCCCTAGGATATGGACACAGCAGGAATTTAAAATAACCTCTTAAAATAACTATGTCCTCCATATTAAAAAAAAAATTATGTTCCCACATCCTTTAAAAGGAAAAGAAAATCTTTTGAGAAACCTGAAGGCAAGAGGCTGAAGCTCCTATTTCCATGAGTTTTTAAATAATATTAGAAGTCTGTGAAATTTTATCAATAACCATAGCTCACATACCTCCCAAAGGAAGACTATAACCCTCTTTGCATTTACCTTTATGCATAGTTTTATCATTTTGAAGTCTGACATCCAGTATTATTTTAGGGCTGGATATGCTCCTGAAAGAAAGGCTTCCACTGGGAAGTTGGGAGCACTTCACTTGCTCTCCAACAGCTGTATAAGACAACATTAGACACATGAAAATGAAATGCATGAGGTGCTTCATGCAAATAATAATGCAATAACCACTAAAAAAATCACGGTAATTACATTTGCAAATACATACTTCTTCAAGAGGAAAGTTTAGTAGATTAAACTTCTAGTGGTTTGTGGAGGGAAGGTGCATTTCATGTGCCCTGTGGCATATCTGTGTCAAACAGATTCTAGTTCCTTCTGTGTTGTTTTTTATATGCTATCATCTAATTCTGGAAGAGTACAAACCAGTCCCTTTGGAAAGCAATAAACTACAAAGACTTTATGTTTCCAGTGTATATAACATACCTAAACAAACATGCTAAGTGTTGGCTAGCCCTAAACTTGGTGCATATGTTGAATCCCAGCCACAAGCCTACTGGCAGTGAGATACAATATTTGCATAGTTGCAGAAATTGCCACTTTTTGCTTTCTTTTCTCTTTTATTGGAGCAGACTGAATGACAGGCAGGGCTGCCAGAGAACAGTAGCTTTTGATTTCTTGTCACACAGAAGTCCTCCAGTGCAGAAGTCTAGCACTGGCAGGAACACTGAATGTGTTTAGTATTTGGACTCTTTTTTTCTTCATTCTTAGAATATAAAACAAAATACAATTTCTTTCCTGATAAGAGGAAATGTGAGCGTGTAGTGCACATGCTCTGGAAGGCTCATATATTTTCTGTCACTAGTTTCAATCCTCAGCTATGAAGGATGGAATAGGTTTTTCTAAAGATTAGAATGTAAGCAGGCATACACCTGTATAGCCGAGCTTTTTATTGACAGCTTTCATTTCTGCTCCAACGGTGCATAAAAATGTGTGGCGTCAAAACACCAGCCCAATTTAGTTGACAGGCAACAGCTATATGCCTTTTCAAAGTACAGTTCAGAAAAGAAGCTCACACTAAATGAAAAGCTCCTACCTGCTCAATCTCTGTTCAATTAAATGACTGCTTTCACTGCAAATTTTGCTTCAAAATTCCTGTCATTCAGGATTTCTATGCATTTTTACAGCTCTGAATGTGTATATATGCTGGTTTGCTACGTGAAGAATCACATTCCACTTCACTGCCTGAAAGAAGATCATATTTCCAAAGCCAGACAGTGAACTCTGAGTCATAGCACTCTCTCCTAGTGCCCACGCCATCTCTATGCTTGCCTCTATCTTGCCCCTCTGCGGTGTTTCTACTGTTGCTGAAGCTATCCCTTCAGGAGGATGTAGCAGGCATCACTGAATTTGCTGTACTTTTTTCATTTGGCTATAATCTTATACCACCACTGGAGGAATAACAAACAGCAATTTTCCCCTAAGACTTCTGCCACTGCATTCACCATACCATTTTAATGCGTTCTACATAAAAATCAGCATTAAGGTCCCTGGCTGACCATTAAGACCCTTGCTAGTGCTTCTTCTTACAAGGATCGTAATTTAAGGGAGTCTGAAACTATGTTACCTGCATATACATGCACCTCTCAGTTATGTCCTCTACTACCTCATTTGCACATCATAATCACCGATCTGTGCAAAAACATGGAAAATGGGCATCTTACAAACCACACTAAACTGCTTGATAGGTACTTGTGCACTATATGCTAGTCTGAGCAGCCATGTGCATTTGTCATAACTAGGCAATCTGGCTTCAGTAACTCCAGAATTGTACAGCTCTAGAATCTGTATGTATACAAACCAATTTTAGAATCATAGAATCATTCAATGGTTTGGGTTGGAAGAGATCTTAATGATCACCTAGTTCCAGCTCCCCTGCCATGGGCAGGGACATCTTCCACTAGACCAGGTTGCTCAAAGCCCCATCCAACCTGGTCTTGAACACTTCCTGGGATGGGGTATCCACAGCTTCTTTGGGCAACCTGCTCAAATGTCTCCCCACCCTCATAGTAAAGAATTTTTTTCCTAACATCTAATCTAAATCTACCCTTTTTCAGCTTAAAGCCTTGTCCTATCACTATATCCCTTGTAAAAAGTCCCTCTTCAGCTTTCTTGTAAGTCCCCTTTAGCTATTGGAAGGTTGCTATAAGGTCTCTCCGGAGCCTTCTCCAGGCTGAACAACTCCAGCTTTTTCAGCCTGTCTCCATAGCAGAGGTGCTCCAGCCATCTGATCATCTTTGTGGCCCTCCTCTGGACTTTCTCCAGCAGCTCCATGTCCTTCTTATGTTGGGGGCCCCAGAACTGCACACAGTGCTCCAGGTGGAGTCTCACAAGAGCAGAGCAGAGAGGCAGAATCACCTCCCTTGATACGCTGGTCACCCTTCTTTTGATGTAGCCCAGGATAAGGTTGGCTTTCTGGGCTGCAAGCACACACTACCAGGTCATGTTGAGCTTCCCGTCAACCAACCCTATTGTCCTTCTTCTCAGGGCTGCTCTCAATCCAGTCTCTGCCAGGCCTGTTTGGGATTGTCCTGACCCAGCTGCAGGACCGTGCACTTCATATGGTTAAATTTCATAAGGTTGGCACCAGCCCACTTCACAAGTGTGTCAAGGTCCCTCTGGATGGCATTCCTTCCCTCCAATGCATTGACCAAACCACACAGCTTGGTGTCATGAGCAAACTTACTCAGGGTGCACTCAAACCCACTGTCCATATTGCCAACAAAGATGTTGAACAGCGCCAGTCCCAACAATGACCCCTGAGGGACACCACTCATCACAGGTCTCCAATGGGACAATGAGCCATTGACCACAACTCTTTGAGTGTGGCCATCCAGCCAATTCCTTATCCACTGAGTGGTCCATCCACCAAATCCATGCCTTTCCAATTTAGAGAAAGGAAATTTAGAGATAAGTGAAACTACATAACAAAAAAGGGCAAATTTCTTTTTAATGATACTCTCATAACAGTGGGGAAAAAAACCCACAGTTCAAACAACCTCACCTCTACCATCCTTTAAAGTATTCCTTAGACTTTCTTTTAGTTATAGGAACACATTTTTCTTTGTTTCAGAGGTATAACTACAAATTGCATTGACATCTGAGAATTTGAACGTCTAGGATTTTTTTTTAACTTTAGAACTTTTCAGTTCCTCATTTCTCTATCTTTTTAACAGTTGAAGTTAAATTCAATAACCACTGAACTGACACTACAAACTGCACTGTTCAACAGGAACAACTATTTTTATCATTACTACTCAGAGACCAAAGTTAAAACAAGGAACAGGAACCCCGCCACATGAGAGTATCTTCAGATACAGAATTCATCCTTTCCTCAGCAATGGCCACTAGTTCAAATCCTATTTGGGGATGGAATTTTAGGTAAATCCATTATTCAAAATCCCATTCAGGCCAACAACAACAAAACCGTCCCTATCTCCTAGGCACAATTTGTCCAACCTACATGAAAATTGAGCTTAATCATTTTGCTTCCTTGTGTCAGCATGTGAATTTTAAGATGCAGAGGAGGACCTTTCAAGCAACACCAATAATCTTACTCTAAGCTCAGAAGAAAAGAAAACAGGCAGGAAACATGCTGTTCTGACACAGAGGTGGTGTCTTTTCCTGGTATGCTCTAAGAGCAACACAGGGAAGATGTACCACATACCTGCTTGGGAAATTCATTCAGGAGCACTGTTCCCAAGATAGGCTGGCAGATGTCTATATACAGACACAAAACCAGCCATCTGTCTGACCCATTCACCTCATATAAGGTGAAAGGGGACATCATTTTATATTCTTGTGTTATTTCTTAAGTCATGGAGAAAGAATGCTTGTTACTGGCCTTGTCTTTTGGAAATATTAAAAAAAAAAAAAAAGAAAGGATTACACAAGGAGTGATTCTGGATCCAACAGAAAAGAAGCCTGGCAAAGCTTTCCATTTCCACACAGAGCCTCAAGAGATTAGCCCTCTAGTTTCCAAACAGAAGCATAAATGGTGTTTTTACACTTTCTTTCCATTATTGTCCTTGCCTCACTGATGTGAATAGTGCCACTGAATTAAGCGTCCTCAGTGTGACACAGAGGAATTGCAAAATACAACTGTTGGAATATGTTGCTATGCACTTGTGTTTACATGGTTTTTTAGAAGAAAGATTTGTGTCTTAAGAAAAATAAAGAGAGAGAGAGACAGCAGGATGATTCCCAGTGGAGTTTTGAAGCATGCCTAATAAGCTGATTTAGTAGCTAACAACTTTGAAAAAAAAAGATACCATTTGAATGCTTTAAAATAGTTTCTGCTCTCAAAGACTACCAGTATCAGGGGACTCTTTATCATGTTTCTGTCTCTGGATGTAGCTCATCCCAGTTGTTGAAAATGAGAATGGCTAGATGTGAATAAATCAGTGTTTTCACTTATACAAACTTCATGTCTGAAATGACTGGACTGACCTCAATAACACACACCTCCTCCTGCTTATTTTATTTGCAGTTTTGTGGAGGTTTTTTAAAATGACCTATGGGACTTCGGATCCTCTGTAAGTAAAAATGGAAAATGCTAAATGCTGCCAGGTTTCACACAGCATATGTGACTGGCAAACTCTCCCTGTTGTTTGACACTTGAATCATGTCATGCTAACTCTGTTTCCCTGCATACGCACAGACACCACCTGCATGGTTGCACATATGCATCCTCACAATCATGGAGGGGTACATTGGACAATTGCATTTGCTTTGAAGACAGCTTCCCGTCAAGTTAGCATATGGTGATAGCATGCTGAGTGACAACTGGATGATTGGTTTCTGGGACAAACTCAAGCCTGCAGCCTTGAGAATAGCAAAGTAAGAGGTTTTTAGGGAGGTGATGCCCCTGCCTTTAGGAAGACAGCTGCCCAATGCCCAATGCATCTCCCAGAAGACTGGAATTGGCAATAGTTGGTGCTATTCTTGACTGAAGAGAATAGCACACTGCAGAACAGATGACTGAATGTGAAATAAGGAGGGGTATCAATAAGAAGGTAGGAAAGGAAAATAAAAATCCTTGTTTCTCTCCACTGCGGGATATGCAAGCAAATCAGATGATTGCTATGGAAGCAAATTAGCACCCTTTCCTGTTACACAACATTGTTCTCTGAAGTGCTAGACTCTGCCTTGTCTTCTTCTCCTCACATAAATATGGTCCTCACTTAACTCCCTTTTCCTGAGCTTGCTGGAGTGCTGCACATGTCTGACATGAAATTACCTTTGGTCTCTGTCTTCCAGTTTGTAATACTAGACGTGGGGAAATGACTGAACATCTAATGTACTAGCATTTGTCTAAACCTGCTTGTCCCTCATTCTCTGAGCCTACCAGATTTTGCATTCACTTCCACTTACTAACCACATAGTAATTTTCACTTAAAAAAACAAGGGTAAAAAAGCCCCTTCACTGTCTCACAAACTTGACTGCTTATCTCTTCTCCTCCCATCCTTTCCCTTACATTTCCTCTGCACCTTTTCCT
Organism: Coracopsis vasa; assembly: GCA_026283785.1. NCBI lineage: Eukaryota > Metazoa > Chordata > Aves > Psittaciformes > Psittacidae > Coracopsis > Coracopsis vasa. The sequence continues at coordinate 30,116 of JANHGB010014541.1, read as the reverse complement.
TGTTTTCACTGGAATTTCTTCCCTCTTCTTCCACTCTGTGGTTTTCCATCAGCCTTCTCATCCCTTAGTCCTTCTGATGAACATTTATTTTCTTTCTCATTTAATCTTTGGAATAAAGATAATAAATAGAAAGGTACACTGCTTAGTTGCAGCCCAGATAATAATGGGCCATTCTGGATGAAACACAGAAGACAGTCTTAGGGCAGGCATCTTAACATACTCAGTTCTCATCCTCAGGTCTATTTTAATGTTACATAGTCAAACCAAACATAATAGGCCCGTAATAAAATACCTGTCTGCTCCTTTCCTGTAAGTGACATCAGTGGCAAACACGTTTGGGAAGTACAGTATTCTCTTCTGTCAGGAGTAAAGATATTTCATTTTCAGGTTTTCTTAAAAAAATGCATGACTTCCCTCTCTCATATACCAGTTTATCACTTAAACAAAAAAAGATATTAGCATAAATTAAATCACATTCTGAGGACAAATTCCTTTCTATTAACATAGTATTCCAAACCCCATTTTTTTTCTTGAAGTGATGCCTTATTTCAATACCTCTCATTCGAAAACAGTATGTCAGAGTGGGACAGTGTCTTAATGCTCTCCAAAAAAACCCCATCTGCCCTGAAAACTAACACCTGCATGCTTTAATGCAGACTGAACCAACCAATCCTACTCCATAATACAACTGCCACTACATATAGTTTAAGTGAATTCCATAAATCTTAAAGACGTGAAATTGCATATAAACAATTGTATTATATATAAATATCTACATAATCCTATTTTATATAGCTTCATTTTTAAAAGAATGTTTACATATATTAAGTAGAAGAAAGAAACTGATGGGAGGAGAAGATCTAGATGTGGCCTTCAAATAGACAAAAAGTGTTATTTTCCTTCCAGACAGTTATAAATGCTCATTTATCTTAGTTTTTGAAGTGTTCATCTGGTAAGGTAGGGACCATGAGTATCTGTTGCCAATTGCTTATTAAAAGTCCTCTTCCCTCACACTCACATAGAACTCCAGCTTCCTATTGACCTTTCTTCTGTCTCCATCAAACCCCTGACTATTTGTATTTAAGGCTATTATTTTGTAAATGCAAATACATACATCAGTGGCAAGTATACTTGAGTTCCAGAACGGCTCCACTGCTCAGTATAAGCCTTCATAATTTTGGTAGGTGACCTTTGTTTCTGCTGGAACAAAGGATACAGTTCTAAGTGCTACAGATCTGTTCTTGCTGCAGCACAGTTCAGAGAGCACAATGACAATGCCAGTACAGGATTTTTAATTCAATGCTTTACTTTCTGTCTAGGGTGAAAGAGATACAGTTACCATTGGTTCAGCTGATGGAGCTAGTATCAGATATATACAGAGCAAATGGTTTAATCATTAGAACAGATGTTTCCGAGCTTACAGCCATGGATTTAAACCCCAACTGGGAATTCACTATTAGCCCTCTCATTAGCATAAATTGATTGCTCTGATTGGCTAATCACTTAATTAGGAAAGAGATCCTTAATACAGAACCATTTTAGAATAGTTTCTATAACTACAGGATTTTCTTAGGCACATTCTGTTTAGACTGTAGACTGTACTTGTAACTTGTCACCTACGTGGTTTTCAAAAATCTCGTATTATCATGAATATACCAGAGAGCATATTGACTTTCTTCAATTTTTGAAACTTGTAAAATGAGGAGAATAAAGAATTTTTGCTCAGCTTTCTACACAGATTTGGTCAAATTCTCCAATGCTCTTCTCCATCACAATGCAGAGTGTATTACAAAGTGAAGTTTCACTGTCACCTCCTTCACTGCCCTTAAATGCCCAAGCTAACACTGCCCTTGAATCACAGTGCAATATTGGGTGCAAAGCAGAATACCCTGTGCTGTCTCAGAATGCAATTTAAGCTACCATTTGCATTCTTTACAAGGACTGCCCTAACAGTGATATGATAGGAGGAGCTGAGTTTTCTAGTTAAAGGTAATAGATGATACAATATGTTAGGCTGAAAAGGTATGAATAAGATATAAGGAAATCGTTTCAAAGGCCAGCCCAGCAACTCTCTGAAAGAATCCCATGGGGTCTGCCACTTTCCCTCTCAGATGAGCCAGATTAACCGCCTCACTCAGTGGCATCACAAAGTAACTAGTTTAAAACAGCTCTTCAAGAGCTTTTAAAAAGCAAGAATTAAGTGAGTCAGCCTCATTTAATTTCATTTAATGTAAGCAAGCCTCTGAACTGCATTCCTTTGCTCTAACACTGAGCTTGAAGCCTTGCTGGCTGATTAATGCCAAGCTGTTTGAAGTATACTCTTTTCTTATCTAGCACTGTGCAGGCCTCACTACAGCCTGGGGAGACCCACTGTTAAGTCAGAGCTTGGGGAGATTTTTGTCTGCTCTTCACAGAAGGGGATGGAGGCCAGATAAGCCCCACGCTATAAAACAGAAAACAAAATGAAAACCTGTTGCCAACACTGAAAAACTTGTTTATATGGAAACCAGGGGGAACACATCGCACTAAAACACCTAGTTGCTTCTTCTGCCTACTCGCGTATGACTTTCACTTCACCAATGCACTAATGTCCTCTCAATTGAAAATAATCAGGTACCATTACAAAAAATTTTATTTCTCTGCAGATGTCCTTTTAAATTCTATTTGAGCTTCTGACATAATATAAATGTGCACAATAATAAAAGCAAGGCCAGGAAATATTTGGTTAGCCTCTAAAAGGGTAGCTGTGAAGACCTGTCTTCCCAGAGTGGGCCAGTTAACTTCACATCATGTTCACAGTGAACTCACACTCTCTCTGATCTTTTGAAATCCACAGATATTATGGATCCCAAGGAAACAAAATTTAAGGTACCAGCATTGGGAGCAACTTAAATATGTGCAAATTTGGTTTGATACATACAAATTACATCAGTGATTATTTCTATTGTCACAGTTAAGATAGAGTAACAAAACTGCTCACTGGAAGCACATCCTGAAGGTATCTTGCACTTTCTTTTCTGCTAGAAAGTTGTGTAAGTACATGACTTTGATAGCATAAAATGGTACTTCATTCTAGACATTCAAAGCTGATGGGTGTTGGAGCCAAAGAAATGAAAACAATACATAAGCAGTTCTTGTCTTAATTAGTATGACAGTGTTCTACAGTCACCAGCTGAGAACAGCTCCCTTATCAACAGCATCCACAGAGATCAAGAGATAAAAACACTAAAATTGAAGGTCTTTCCTTGTAGCTTTCAGCTGAACTTAAAAAAAGGTTTAGAACAGGTGAAAGAGTTCAGAAGCACCACATTCTAATAGGGGTTGACTGAAACACTTGTTTGTCTGTGCTGTTATGTTATTTGAAGGATTGTGAAGCATTAATGGGCATAAGAGGGAAAAAAAAAAAAAAAAAGAAAAGAAGAACCCACACAAAAAAACCCAAAAGTAAAAGAGTCTTTTTTTGAACTATACAATATCAGGAAAGTTTCTATCCCCAAAATACTTACAATAGGCAAAAGAAAAGAATTTCTGCACTTCGTTGGCAAACCTCAACCATGCTTCAGGAAAACAACGTATTGTTTTGCTGACCAGATGAACAATAGGTGATCTTCCTTTATTATATTAAGGCCAAGATGATCTAAGAATACAGAAGACAGTTTGAATGAAGAGAGACTGTCTTCTATTAGATGAGCTGGTAGAGTTAGAAAAGAAGATGGGGTGGGGAAGAAAGAAGCAACAGATCAAAGGAATATACCGGCCGCAGCACACCGAGAAACTTTTGGGGACTTTCCTACATTGGATCTTTTTTCCTCCTCCCTTCTCACTTCCTCTCTCAAAAAATTTTAACTGGGATTATGCAAAATGTTGCCCCTTATTACAAATCGTATGTCTTTAGATATCCCTTACTGCAGAGCACCATCTGACCACCACAGGTCAAAGAATTACTCATTTCAGAGAAAAAGTCTGATCTAATGCTCATGTACATTGAGAGGGTTGAGTCTTTCACTTGGAAAATTCACGTGTTTGGACTAGGTTCTAGCTAGTTACATACTGTGAGTATCTACATCTAAAAAAACCCAATTTGAATGCAAAAAGCACGTAAGATTATCAGGAAGCATTTTAAGATTAAAATCATCTTTAGCATCAGTAATATAGTTACTCAATGTAAATTTGAAAGTATATCTAATGAAACCTTGTGAAAATTTCTTTTCAAAATCTATAAATGAGTTGCTGTTGACTTTTCCCTTTTGTCACTGCTTTAGTCTCCATTACGTAATTTCAGGTTCCTAGTATAAGACTGCTGCTTCTTCTCCTGCCCTCCTGCTCTGTGATTGGATCTTCACTTCCCCCCAAAAAAAAACCCATCATGTACTGCATTTTAATGTACATCACTACTTCACTACAGATACTGAAGATTATTAGGCTGTGATTATACCCAAAAAACACTTTTCAAGCATGAAGGATATTGACTGAAATGGATTTTCCTCATCTTTGCATCACACAGAGCAATCCTATTCTTTACTGCACTTTCTAAGGAACAGAAACAAGTGGATTGGTCTCCATCCCTATTCACTGCCAGCCTTCAAACCTGAAATCTGCAAGAGTAAACAGGACTATAACTATAAAAAATATATATATATTTGGTGACACAAACCCCACTACAGTACTATGAAGTAGCTTTAAACAATGCACAGAGGCTCCAGAAATATTATCTGCTAACTGTGAGTCCCATTAGTGAGGCCAGTGCAGTCTTACCACACATGTTCTGGCTTTGGCTGGGATAGAGTTGGTTTTCTTCACAGTAGCCAGTATGGAGCCATGTTTTGGATTTGTGCTGGAAACAGTGTTGATAACATAGGGATGACTTAATTATTGCTGAGCAGTTCTTACACAGAGTCAAGGCCTTTTCTGCTTCTGCCTCTCACCCCACTCCTCCAGTGAGTAGGCTGGGGGTGTACAAGGAGCTGGGAGAGGACACAGTCGTGACTACTGACCCCAACTGACCAAAGGGATATTCCATATCATATGACATCATTCTCAGCATATAAAGCTGGGGTAAGAATGAAGTGGGGGGTGGGGAGGGGTGTTTGGAATTTCAATGTTTTGTCTTTCCAAGTGCACATGATGGATTCCTGCTTTCCTGGAGATGGCTGAACACCTGCCTGCCCATGTGAAGTGGTGAATGAATTCCTTACTCAGTTTTGCTTGTGTGCAGGGTTTTTGCTTTACCTATTGAACTCTCTTTATCTCAACCCACGAGTTTTCTCACTTTTACTCTTCCGATTCTCTCCCCCATTCCACCAGGGGGAAGTGAGTGAGCGGCTGCGTGGGGCTTAGTTGTCAGCTGGGGTCAAACCATGAAAATAGGTTAGTTCTATCAATATGCTACTCTGTGGAATCAAACAAATAGATGCGAGATCTCATTACCTACCATACTTTTAAAGGGACTAGATTTTAGGGCTGTTGAGTGATCTTCCAGATATAATTTCAACAGCATAAATCACAACAGCACTCCGCACATGAAACCTAATACAAACAGTTATCCTCTTTAACTGACCTTTGTCAAAGAAAATTTCCTAAATATCAGTTTTCTCTTGGAATCTTAAAAGAAAATAAACATATTTCCACTGGTCTTGAGCTCAAAAATATCATTAACTCGGTGTTAATCCACTCTATATTAAAATCAGTATAATTAATTTGCAATATTAGTTATGCAATGAGCATAGTAGATCACAATGTGCGTTTGAAGGACTGCATTTCAGCCTTAGATATAAACTGTTTTCTTAAAGCAAGGAAGAATTTGGAGACAAATTTGTTGTTAGACTGCTAGAGCAGGGGAATAACAACTTTTTCTAAACCTTTAATAGCACTGGATTATTTTTTTTTTTTGGTGAAAAGTCTGTAGCAGATGTTTTTAAGACAGGCATCTCTTTCTCACATTATAGCTGGGATGCCATACTTGTAACTGATGTGCTTTCATGTTCCTACAGATTGTGCCATGCTTGTTTTTACAGTGTGGTGATTAGAGCATTAGGTGGTATCTTTCATATTTATTACAATCCTAGGAAGGGACACTTTTCTACTGTGGAACTGGTTTGTTAAAGCAGGAGGCAGAAAGACTGTTTTATTGTTTGGATTTTCAAGTTTGCTACTGAGAACTACATGGTTTTGTACAAATAACAACCTCTGCTTTTCCAAAATCATCATCTGTACAGGACAAAAGCTGTCTATATAAAGCAAATGTGGATTCTTACAAAAAATATCTCTTCCAAACAAAAGAAAAAATAAATTATATCATTGCTAGTAAACACAATTGTTATATATAACAAAAC
>JANHGB010014541.1:0-23684 GCA_026283785.1 Coracopsis vasa | reverse complement strand
AAGCTCATGGTACTGTAAGTAAGAAGACGAGCATAAGCCTCACTTAAGACTAGACAGTTCATAGGTTTTTAGGAAAGCAAGAGCAAGGGCGGAGGCAGGGAGGAATCAGCTTCCCAACCCCAAAATGAGATTCTCCCAGCTTGAAAATATGACAAGCCAACAATGTGAACAGTTAACTGATATTAACTGTGCCCAGTCGGACACACCTACAAGCCCTGACTGCATTCTACCACTGACCAATTCAGCCACCTGGAATGACTTAATGGCACACAGGAACTAGGTACCCATGCATACCTAACTCACATCATAATTGATCTTAACAAACAACGTAACTTCCAGTAACAGTATCTCTGACATGTATGAAATAGGATTCAAGCTAAACTTGATTCAAGCTGAGCTTAATAGATGAATTAACTGTAAAGCCACTTGGAAGCATTAGGACAACAGATCTCATTAGAGAGCACATCACTACTAGATCATGAAATATTGTCCAATCTGACAAAGTTGTTGGTGTATATCTTAAGAGGTTGACTATCTTATGTGTATACACATATGAAACAGAAAAAATGCATTAAAATACTTCTGGTGCATACAGAATCCTACCAGCCAGGAATCACGGTGTTAATGAGCTTCGTGCAAAAGCTTCTATTTCACAGGCAAGAATTACTTTGCATTGCATTCTTTCGCTACCCTATAACGAAACAGCTGTTTCAGTGTTACATCCTCTTCTTTTGATGTGTTTCACCATTTAATTTTCCATTTTCCACTGCTTTATTTTCAAAATTCCAGTCAGTTGGGTTCAGAAGTTGCTGAGTTTTTTTGTACGTCCAGTATGGGTTAAGTATTAGTGTAACGGCAAATAATCCCGAAAATAAAACAGTAAAATGAAGAAGTCCCAGATTTTCTACCACAGAATTCCAATTGAAAATACACACCCACCACATGTGGTAAGTAAGAATCATGCGGCAGTGAAACAGGTGGATCATCACCCACTGGTTTGCTTTCCAGAAAAAGGTGTTAGCACAGCCAGCCTAGAAAAACAAGAACAGAAAGTATGCAGAAGTGAGATTGTTACTTCAAGATAGTGAACTGAGGAATCTCTAGAACTAATGCAAATACCCAGCTTTCATGAACACACGCTCTCAGGCACTTTTTCCATGCAGACCTATGATACTCCACATACATACCACAACCCAAACTCAGAACAGATTTACATCATCTCACTATCCACATGCACACATTATCATTCAGAAACCTGTATGAAGGACTACAGAAATATCATGATGACAAAAAGAAAGTATCACAGTAACATGGGCCTCAGTTATATGAATGCAGTTTTACTTAAAAGCTACATAAACAAACTGCACAGATTACCTATGAAAAGTGAGATGCATGAAAACTGTTACAAACAAAATTACCGTGGTCTTACCTTCAAAAGCATCCACGAAATGCATGTTGAGGGAGTACTCATCTCCAGCAACATTCCCATCAAAGGCAGATAATGTCCAGATTTCACATTAATCACTAGACCAGCCAAGCCACCAAAAGCTAGCAAGTGATGAGCTACCAAGAACGCGTCAAATGTTCTAAAAATAATGTTGGACACGTGAACAGCTACATTTTCAAGCAAGAAAAATCCAGCAGCTATTAAACAGTTAAACCAACTCCAATTTTGCTGTGAATACACTTTGTCAGCATGAAAAACTGGATCTACGAGCAAAGCCCATAGCCCAGCAACACAACTCTGAAGTCCGAACACAGCACGTGTGACTGCCATATTCCAAAACACCTTCTCCTTTGCATACAAGGCATGATAAGTGGTACTTATCCATGAGGACAACCAGTGAGACAGAAGGAATACTCCCAAATAGATTAAAAAGCCAGCAGCTAAAAATGCCAAACGAACTTCCCATAAGAGATAGTCCCATTCAAAAGTGGTCCCAAACATTGGATCAGCATTTGTAGGATTCATTTCTTCTTCTTTGACACTTCTCACCCACACTATAGTCTTCTTTATGCCTATTCAGCCTCTGCTGTTATGCAAATCAGAAACCATGAACTCTTCCATCTGGAACAAAGAGAAAAAAAAAAATAAGTGAATTTCTAAGTCATCCATATACATAGGTTCTAAACCATAGAGAACTCACTTCCACTGCAGTTACAACTCTGGTCCTGTTGCATTAGGCACATTCATCCCGAAGACAGGCAGACACACAAAAAAACCACAACCAAACTTAAGTGTGTTTAACAACGTGTTTAACAATTGGCCTGCAAAATCTGTATTAGTACGAAGTAGTGCACTGAAACAAAACCTGAGGAGGGCAAATTAGGAAGGCAAGAAAGAGGAAGAGAAAATACAAAGAAGCAAGCCCTGCTTTCTTACTTATGGAACTTTTACTCCAACAGCAACATGCAGTTATTCACCTATGCCATTATTTTCCTACTCCCCTGCTTTTCTCTCACTGACTTTCCACCACTTCCTACGGCTTTAAGTGCAATTCAGATACAGACCTAGGACATAAAACTAAAAAACTTCATCCAGTGAGCAGGATCATGTACACAGAAAAGGGCTTTCAGGATCATATCTCAAAACAAGACTTTGAAATCAGTCTCTGAACATTAAACCACTTTCCAACAGAAAACGTATTCCAAAAATGCAAGAGTATGGAATGCAGACAAGCAACATTAATGTGCATTATTAACATTAGCGTCATTAACTGAACACCCCAACAGTAACTGCCTCAAGTTACCTGAAACTTCCTGAATACACTGTAGTTCAAAAAAAAAGGATTTGTGGGGAGGGAAAAGCCAGGTAACAGACCCACTGAAGCCTGTAAATGTTTCAAACTACAACGCGTTTGGGAGTTTGGTAGGAGCTAGATGAAAAAGCCACAGCGGCCACCGAGTTCAGATCCTCTGGTGAGATGCCCCGGCCTTGCTTCACCATGCAGCAAACGCCACCACCAACCCACACCCTGTAGGGACCTGTACTAGAAGATGCCCCTCTCCAAGACAGGAGAGCCCTTTTTTTATTCCTCACCCCACTACTCTACCTTTTTATATTATTTACACTGAAGCTGCTCCATTCTACAAAAAAGAATTTAGGATTCCCTGTGCCAGAAACAGAAGGAAACCCTATGGGACTGTGAGGAAGTCTGATCAGAGCACTCATTGGGCAACAGGCTGTCACAAGACTCGTTTCTGCACTTCATCAAATTAACACTTACTACAGCTTTCTAGAGATCAGAGATCTGTTCCAGATGAGAGTCTTCCATTCATTAAGATTGTAAAAGCATCTAAGCCTAAGAACTAGGCAGAAGTGGTACAGCTGAGTCCTGGTAACACAGAGATTCTTCAATATCTAAACCCAGGATTCTAAAATCAAATCTAACATGTTAAGGGTTCCCAGCTATTATTCTAAGAAGGGCTATTTCTCAGCTATTTATACTAAACATATGGCTAGGGCTGTTTCCACTTCAAAACTGCGGCTTTTCTCACTAGTGGCCCACAGCTCTTTTATGATCCTCTGGATGGAAGACACTCCAAGATTGAAAACATTGTTGTGCGGTATGAATGGTACATAGGAAAGCTTTTCCTATTCCCTAGCTCCCAGCCTCACGGGCCTACAAGATGGCTTTAAACTGAGACAGATTAAGGAAAAACAAAAAAACAGATCAAACCAACATAACCAAACAACAAAACAAAACAGGTCTGCTGAGACAGCACCACTTCCCGTTTGTCTGTTAAGCCTGCCCAAGTAATTTTCTGCTCTTTTCTTTTGATTTTGGGGATAGCCATTGTGATTGTCTGCTCTCCATACATAATCTCTGTTGCCACTTGCTGTGCACTGGCTTTTAGAAAAAAGCTGCAAGTGTTGAGAAAGGAAGAGAGTCTTACAGAAATTTATGATATAAGTGTCAATAAAGAAAAAGTTGCTATTTTAGTCTGTAACATACAGTGGAATATTCATTTTAGAAATCTCAATTACTACGGATCATTGGCTTGTTAAAAATTTCAAAGGACAGCAAGGTCTGATGCACTTCATCCGCTGTGGTTGTACATTCTGCTTCCATATGCCAGTCATTAGTTCCATTTCACTTCTGTCCAGGACGGGGCTTTGCAAGCTAATCTATGTCATCATGTGATGTGCTTGAAAATGACAGCTCTCTTCAATGAGAAGCTGATGAAAATTGGAACCAGGAAGAAAGGAGTGGAGGACACCTAAAGCCAATGGATTTCTCAGAACTTTGGCATGGTGCCCACTGACAGCAAAACAGGCACCAACAGACACAAGAAACAGCTGACAACAACAGTTAAACCAGTCTTGGGCTCCACAGGAATCAATCACTGGAAGCCATGGTGGCTTACAAGAGCCTCTGGTGGGAATTTTTAGACAAAAGACCCAAACAGCTTGCAATGTTCTCATTATCTGCAAAACAAAGTGTGTTAATAAGTATGCAAAAACACTGCCTGTTTCTGTACGCTGCAGACCTTTCTCCTTTTCATCACTGAAAGTTGGAAAAAGATTATCTTTAACAGGCGAGAAAGCTGGTCTGGGCACAAGGGGCAGCTTAATACGAAGAACACTTCAGCCAAACTCATTTTCATTCTCTTTTGACTTCTCAGAAGAAATTTCTTCCATAAATCCACATTTGTCTTATCATATATGGAACATTAAATGAACTACATATTACACCAAATTTAAAGATAAATAAGTCATAATTTGTCATTATGGACTTATTTTAAATAGTCAACAGCTTCTTGTAACTGCGGTCCTACTGTAATGTTGAAACAAAAATATTGCATGTGAAAACAAACAGGTATAACCTGTATGTGTATTATTGTCTTCCTCTCCTCTCCTCGCCGCCACCAAATCTTAGAGGGAAAGATGACTCATTGTGAAGAAACATATGAATAATTAAGATCTACACTTCAATTACTTTTAGGCTTGATCCAAAGCCCATTCATCAATAATAGATTTTGCTGATTTTGAGAAGCCTGATGTGAACACATCCCAATCAAAGCTGCCATTCTAACCTCTTCACTTCAATGCCAAGCAAGTTATCCAAATATCATATATGCAGGTTACTCATATCTATGATCACTATCAAAAGCATCATCATTAACATGAAAGAAATACGCTACAGTAACTCCATAATCTAAGAACAAAATGTGGGCTATGACCTTGTTTTAGTAATTATCTCAGTGTTCTTTAACTAGCTCATATCATGTGACAGGCAAACCAGATAAAAACAATGCACTTTCTCCCTACTCCTGAATATGTAAAAATTACTACCTGGACATAAACTGCCCCCAGAACCATTAAAAGTTGAAGGTTGTGCCATTTGTCAGTGGAAAGGTCATTCCACTAACATTTGGAATCATGTCTCATGATCTGACATATGACTTCACATCAAAATGACTTGAGCATATTAATACAGCATTTTTTTCCTTCAGACCAGAATAAAGATTAATAATGTGGATCCAGCTGATGCCACCTCATGTACCCATCAGATAAAGAGAGTAGAAAAATAAACAGCAAATAATTTTCTAAAATTTCTTCTCTAGATATGGAAATTTCTAAATTTATAAATGTTTGCCATCCTTCTCTCTCCCTTTGTCACTCCTTTTAGGGAGATACAAGGCTTAATGAATACTGTAGAGTTCAAAAGGAAAGGAATAAAAACTGTATAACGCCACACACCTTATTTTCTACCCTGTCACTCATAGACCACGAATGTCTCAATACTGATCCCTGGGCAACACCACTTGTGACTGGCCACAAACAGGAAATCCATTCACCACCACTCTTTGGGCCCAACCAATCAGACAGTTTTTTACCCAGTGAAGAGTACACCCATCCAAGCCACAAGCAGCCAGTTTCTCCAGCAGAATGCTGTGGGAAATGTTATCAAGGCTTTGCTAAAGTCTGGGTAGACAAAATATACAGCTTTTGGGGATTAGAAACCTTAATTCCCATGTAAGCATTCTTAGGCACTTCTAACATATCAATAACCCCTGTGTCTTGACTGCCACATGGATCTCTATCCCTGACCTCCATTGAAACAGCAGACCAAAAGACCTCGCTAGCACACTGTCCCTCGAACACTGGCATGCTACCCCCAGGCTTATCTCTAGCAAGCCTGGTTTTATCCCTTTCCCCCTTCAAATCTAGTTTAAAGCTCTTTCAATGAGCCCTACTAAGCTCCCCTTTTGAGAGAGGTGTACCACACCTGCTGCCAGAAGCCCTGGTGTTTTGTGAATCAATCCATGACCATAAAACCCAAAATTCTGCCAATGACACCAGGCTTGGAGCCAGCTATTAATTTGCTGGCAACTAGCATCTGCTTATGACCTTGCCAACTTTTAACATCAATTCCAAAGCACCCTGAACAGGAAGTTTTATGAAAATACACCCCCAGCAGTATATAGTCTCAAAAGCAGAATAGTAAGAGTTAAAACTGAAGTGCTAAGGCATAGGGGGACTAGGTGAAAACAAGGAACTTGGTAGAGAAAAAAAATACAGAGAAAGGACATCAACATGGAAGTGGAGCACTCATGAACCAGTTTGACCCCAGGAATGTAGTCCTTCAGATTTGTAGCTACATCACTGTACAGGTCAGTTGACATGAGCACGGTGGTGGTTCACTCCTTTATATCTACACTGCTGCCTAGAAAATGTATTGGCTTGGCATTTCTGAAGATTCTTAGCTCTAAGTAGCTTCTGTGGGCTCATTTTATCACATGCAGGCTGCTTCATATTTTGCAAACATCCGGATTACAGGCTAGAAAGTCAGTGCTACTGGACTATCCTCTACATGGGTAAATGACTTCTGGAATTCTAATTTAACAGCTGCTATATTTTTGTAGTAATCATTCCACATGCATCTATTGATACTTGCCTGAGTCCCAAAGCCAGTTAATGAACAGTAGTAATAGAATCACAGAATAATAGAATAGTTAGGGTTGGAAAGGACATTAAGATCATCTAGTTCCAACCCCCCTTCCATGGACAGGGACACCTCACACTAAACCATGTCACTCAAGGCTCTCTCCAACCTGGACTTGAACACCGTCAGGGATGAGGCATTCACAACTTCCTTGGGCAACCCATTCCAGTGCCTCACCACCCTTACAGTTAAAGAACTTCTTCCTTATATCCAATCTACACTTCCCCTGTTTAAGTTTGAACCCGTTATCCCTGGTCCTATCACTACAGTCCCTAATGAAGAGTCCCTCTCCAGCATCCTTATAGGTCCCCTTCAGATACTGGACGGCTGCTATGAGGTCTCCACACAGCCTTCTATTCTCCAGGCTGAAGAGCCCCAACTTTCTCAGCCTATCTATCTTCATACAGGAGGTGCTCCAGTTCCCTGATCATCCTCACGGCCCTCCAATAATAATGACAGTTGTTTGATTTAGTTTTCTTCTAAAAACCTGGTTTTAATGATTAATACTGTTGGTTCCTTCTGAGATTATTTCTTCAAAACAACAACAGGAAAAAAACCCAACCCAAACCAAACCAAACAAACAAAAAAACCAAAACCAAAACAACCACACAAAAAACCCCACCCAACAAAACCAAAACCACAAACCACAAAAAAGCCCTGCACGTAAACTAACAACTTGTCCTCCAGGTAAAGTGAAGGATTTTTTTAAGGGGCAACATTTTTTAGAACATTACTTCATTCATCCACCTACATATCTATTCTGGGCGAGGCAGGAAAGACACCATCTCAGTCTATCCAGGAAAGTAAACTGTGATTATGCCAGTCTGTAAAGATTAGTGGTTCATGAGTGTTACTTGAATGTAATGCTTCCCCCTCCCTGTTGCTAGAAGGCAGTTTGGCTGACTTCATCACAATGAATCAAAACCTTAGGAAAGATATATTTTATTTAACAAGATGCCCCAATCCACAAATATTTCACCACATGAACACACAGAATAAACATGAAGTACTTACACTGGCAAAAGAGGCTGACAAGAATCTCATGAAGTCCGACAAAGGAAAGTGCAAAGTACTGCATCTGGACCAGAACAATCTCATATAACAATTAATATAGGCCGGGGGCCATGCAGCTGGGAAGCAGCTGTGCAGAAAGGGAACTGGGCTCCTGATGGACACCGATTTGACCAAGAGTCAGTAATGTGCCCTTGTGGTAAATAAGGCTAATGGTATCCTGGACTGCAATAGAGAAAAGTATTGCCAGCAGGTTGAGGGAGGGGATCCTCCCCCTGTGCTCAGCACTGAGTTCACACGTGGAGCGCTGGGTCCAGTTTTGGGCTCCTCAGTTCAAAAGAGACATGGACATCCTGAAAAGAGTCCAGCAGAGGGCCACAAAGATGACTAGGAGACTGGAGCATCTCTCCTATGAGGAAAGGGTAAGAGAGCTGGGCCTGTTCAGCCTGCAAAAGAAAAGGCTCAGGGGGATCTCATTCATGCGTATAAATAACTGAAGGCAGGGTACAAATTGGACAGAGACAAGCTCTTTTCAGTGGTGTCCAGTGATAGAAACAGAGGCCATGGGCACAAGCTGAAACACAGGAGGTTTCCTCTGAACAGCAGGGAACACTTTTTCACTTGGAGAGTGACCAACCATTGGTGCAGGTTCCCCAGAGAAGTGGTGGGGTCTCCTCCTTTTGAGATATTAAAAAGCAGTCTGGAATCAGTCCTGGGCAACTGACTTTAAGTTGCCTTGTTTGAGCTGGAGGATTAGAACAGATGACCTCCAGAGGTCCCTTCCAGCCTTAACTATTCTGTGCTTCTGTAACAGAATCATAGAATAGTTAGATAACTTTTACTGGCACTTTGTCCCAAGCTGGTGGAAATTAGCTAGCTGTACAAAAGTGCCAGCAAAAGAAGCTAAGGCAAGCAGTACTCCTTTCCTAACAAGATGAATCCCCTTAGCAGGCCATAATATCCAAGACTTTTTCCTTATTATCTCTTTTTTTTTTCCTGTTATTTTTTTCTCTCATAAAGTCATAAGAAAAACATGATTCATACAACAACAGATGGTGACAAAAAACAACTCTCTACACAGGAATGTAGGTGATGTAAGCAGTCATTCATTTCAGCTTAATAAGCTACATTCAGTGCTTCCGTGGAGTAATAATGAGGATCCATTCCATATAAACTGTTGACTTTATATAAGTCACAGCTATACTACATGCCTAACATATAAGCTGGGGATAACTATAACCCAGGGACAAAATTTTCTTAAATGAGCTATGATTTTTCATGCTTATCCTGATAAAATTCAAATATGACCAGATATTACCAAGACATTGGTGGCAGGAGGAGGGGATGCTTAAGTTGTCTTTAAAATGTTCCACACTGGAGAAAAAACATTAGGTATCAAATTTACAATATGCATGTAAAACACTTGGCCAAATAGGCCATTATGATGTCATTTTAGAAATCCACAAAATCCAATTTTTCACTTACCAGACACCATTTTACCTTGGATAATTTGATTCCTGTGTTTGGTAGATTCTCCTCCATAGAACATTCCGATTATTTCCACACTTGGTTCTTAAAAGTATTTGAATTTGATAGCACTATAGTGGCTTAATCGGGGAATGGGACTACTCCCAAGAAGGCATTTTGGAAATGCTCATCAAATTCACGTTCCTCACGCAAAAGCTAAGAGCCATACTCTCCAGTGCAGCTGTATTATCCGTAATAAACAGGTTTAGCCACAGAAAGCATCTGATTCCTATGCAGCATGACTAGAAACTACTGAAACACAAACAGGCAGAAGTAACCAAAAGTTATGGGTCTTTGCACTAAATAGCTAGTATCAAAATTTGATTCATCATTATATAAAAGACCTGTTTGCTCAGGCTTTGCTCAGTTAAGGGTGTGCAACATGACCCCAGAAACACAATTAGTGGCAACTGCATAGCAATCAAGTGTGCAAAGTTTTGTTTCTTACAGAACTTTCTCTTTTGATTTTAAAAGAATCCAGGGAAAGCCAAAAGCATCTTTAATTCTGTACATTCTTATAAATAACAATCTTAGTTTTAACTATGTCCATAAATATCTTGAACTGCATGCAGAACTGGTAGGAAAGTTGAGAATCTGAGTTACTACCTTAAAGATATCATGGGAGATTGACCATTATGTCTGTGATCAGATTGCACTTCCACATGGGCTTAATTTTACATAAGAGAGTAGTCCTACTGAAATCAAATGAGCACCTTTTTTATACAGATTTAACCACATGTAGAAGCAAACTATAATTTTTCATTCCTTTAGGTATTATATTTCATTATTGGTTCCCAGTTTTGGGCAAATATGTTCAAATGTATTTGTATGGTGCTATATGCCTGAAATAATCACAGAGTATTTAACAGAACCGTTCTAAACCCATGACTGTTAATGAAATTATTTGGCTTTTTACTAGCCCACAGTGAATTTCAAAAATATTACCATACTGAAACTTGTTTTTAAAACAAACAAAAAACCCACCGCAGGACAAAGAGTACCAAGAAACAAGAGAAGTGAGAAATAGGCACAAATTTACTGCATTGAAAATTTAAAGTGCTGATCAAGAAATAGCATAACTGTCTGTTCCTAGCTATAGATGCCTCAGATCAGTCCTGCATTATACTTGATACTGTATAAAATATGCTTACACATTAGAAGGCACTGTTCTGAGCAATTTACAGTCTTATCAAGGAAGGCAAAGAATGCGAGTGAAACTGAGGTGAATTCATTTGTCCTCTCTCACGCACTTCCCCTCTGAACAGTGCCCCAATTCCCAGTCACTGTTCCATAGAGCTGGAAAGCAGAACATTAGTTATTGTAAGATATCTTCATAATATATGTTGTGATCTATACTACCTTTGACTGCTGATTAGATTGTGAAAAATAATCCATGAAAGTGGATGGATGAGAAGCCTAGAGCAACTATGATATGAATCACTGCTTTCTGCAATTTCACTAAAATGGTAACTAAGAGTAGATCATTCATTTGACTGCTGGAATAAGAATTGTTTTTCCCCTGCAGTGTACCTGGAGAGACCAATACTAATTTCTGTATATTTCAAAAAACATATGCTATATATAGTAGCATGAAAATAATCGGTTTGGGGGTTTCAACAAAAATTATTTGTACAAAAAGATCCATAAAGCAAGGCACTTTAAACACCATGACAAATATTTAACTACTTTGTCTTCATCAGAAAAGCCACAACACATCAAGTTAGTTAATCAGACTTAGCAAGATTCAATGGGAATTGTTAACTAAACCAGATATTTTCTACCTGAACAGGATACCATGCACAGAAATGGCCGGTTCAGACTTGGAGAAAAACATTATATTTACTCATCTTTTCTAAGCCTGAATAGGCACAAACACAGATCTCATTGCCCGTGCAGCACGTCAAAAGAAGCGGCTGGTTGCTTTATTCTGCTGTCAGTGATGGCGTACAAGGGACAGGCTTGGGGCAGCTTATAACCCCTGTCAGAAATTATGAGCTACTCTGGAGATTAATCCAGATGATGGAAAGATAATCTTCTGTCTTCATACATCTGCATATCCATCTGCACAGCCTCTCAAGATCAGACACATTACTGACAAATGCCATAATAATTCTTTTTTTGCCTTACCTTTTATTGCACTTTCACGCCTGATGAACTCCCTATGGCTAGTAGGAAGATTATTTCTATATAAGCAACTAGGCAGAGCTGACTTATTTCATGGGCATTTGTAATTTTTCATCAGAACCACCAGAATGACCATGAATCTTAGCAGCACAAAACCAGCTATTTTTATATATGTCATTTGAGCATACAGATTTTCAATAGATTCAACAACCATAGATTATTTTGATCATTAATAAAAGTTAATGTAAAAGACCAATGAATCATTATTTGTTCAGCCATCCCAGCAGCCAGAACTGACATCAGACTGGACAGGAAAACAGTTACCAAAATGCATATTTATAAGGTTTTTTTCCAAATCCTCTTAGGACTTCTCAGTGAGGAAAAATATTGCTGCAAACAAACCTACCAAGTATCCTTTATGATCATGAATGTCTTATTTAGTGCAGGAATGCAATTACACAAATTTGCAAAGATCCTTTTAACAGAGTTCTAAGATCTCAACTGCCCTTCAACAAGGCCTAAATCAGATGACAGAGTTGTTTTCATTAGAACATAAGAGAAGAGCAAATATCCTACCATAAAGTTCAACAGAAGTGTTTCTCAAAGCACAGAGGACTGAACAGGAAGCAAAGGGATTAAGCAGAGGCTAGAGACGACACATTTATGGGAACCTCACACTCTAGTACCTGAATACCTTATGATCTATAATGTCCCACTCTTAGAATACCCTTATGAGAGAGAAAAATACCATGTTTCTGATTTTATCTTTAACTGAATTTAGATCATCTGAAAGCAAACACAATGCCCTTCACCACCTGCTTATCCCTTACTTGCCAGCTTTAACCCAAGTGGCAGAGGAGCAGTGGGAGGTTGCAGCAGGATCATTTATGTCAAGAAAACTCACTGAAACTACTACTATAACTGCTCATTTCAATCTCTAGCTTTTTTAACCTTTTAGATGTTGATATCTGTTATCCAGCACCCCTATCTGGAGGGTGTGCTAAGGAACACCCACAAAAAAACTCTCAGGAAAATTCCTGAAATCGTGTACAATCATCTAACTTTGGAACTGGAAGTTGCCACTTTTCTTGTTTGGAAAAGAAAAATAATGCTTTGGTTCTTAAAATAAGGTGGAACAGAAACTGAATACTGGGACATACTAAAAGAGGATTCAAAGCATCAATGGTGGGACTTTCCTCAACCTACCATAGCACCTCGTCAATGCTCCTGCAATTCATTACAAAGCTGCTCTTAATTAAAAAGCTTCTTGAAAAGAAAGGCAAGATTTATTTCTATGGCTGGAATTTTGATGTGGGGAGCTCATTGTGACAACAGCATACTCTAGACTATAGCAATAGACTTCACAAGCAGAGCACTACACTCTCACCACCTGCAGAAATCAGGTGTTTAGGTAAGAATTTACGTAATTAATTCTAAGTTACAAGTCTAAATGAAAAAAATGTGAACTTTATATCTCTATATTCTGTTTGCTTTGGAGACTGATTGATACAAATGGCATATATGCATACACTACGCTCTCCTTCTTTTGTCAAATAATGAATACCTTCGCAGAGTATGAAAACGTGTCAGTTTACACAGTTAAACCAAAGCCTAAGAAATGGCAAAACAAACTTTCTAAGATTTATCAGCTACACAAGAAATACCTTTTTGGAGAGGAAACACTTCCTACAGGGAGATGAATCAGTGCTATACTTCTTCTGGCCTACTGCTCTCCACTGATCAAGTTCTCATAGAATCATCAACTAGTTTGGGTCGGAAGGAATCTTAAAGATCATCTAGTTCCAATCCCCCTGCCATGGGCAGGGACACCTTCCACGGGCAGGGACACCTTCCACTAGACCAGGTTGCTCAAAGCTCCAACCAGCCTGGCCTTGAACACCTACATTCTCCTTACATTGCTATCCAAACTCTATATTTATATAGTGTCAGAAATAACTGCCTTTGCAGAAAGACCCTGGATTATACCCAGGCTTGTGTGAGTATCAACTGCAGGACACACACAAGTTAAGAGAACCTAACTGCAATAACTGACTTCTCGTACTCATGTGTCTGTAATAAATCACAAGAAAGTTGTGCTCAAAAATACATTTTTAAGTGAATGAAGGAAAACAGCTCTTCAGTAACTGTGAAAAGTATTTCCATTAGGGCTCCATTTTAAATTCCTTCACTTCAACAGTATTCTTCCACACACAAAGGCTTTTGGCTTTTGAAGGCTGAAATTTCACAGCTTTTTTTTTAACTTAAGGTGACAAGCTCCATTCTTGTTTTTTGTGAATGCTGAACACTCACAACTAGAAAGTCAACTATAATTCGAATTTCAGTTTTAAATTAATAACAGTAATCGAGGTCCTTCGCAACCCTAACTATTCTATGATGATTCTACTGTGGTAATGTTCACTCTTCAAATGTAAACCACACATACCTCCATATTCACTGGTTGAAAAAAATCTGAGTAATTCAGTGGTACAGTTTTCAAAATATATTTATTAAGACATATATTAAGGTGACAATGTTATGGCTCAGCTAATACCGAATTAATGTTAACTGCTAAATAAAATTAAGAAGTTGGGTAAGTACATGCAAAAGACTGATATTCTAATACCACTGAAGTTGTAGGGCAAAAGATTCTTTTTTCTTGTTATCATGCAGACTTAAAAACCTCAAGAAAGCATGTTAGTTGGAATCCTAATTAAACACAATACAACATACACTGCAGCTCTGACATTTAACAAAATTTCATAGCCCCAGGGATCTAGTCTTGAACAGGAGCTTGAAATATGAATGAATTTGCAATTCCAACAACACTTAAACTGAGCTCAAGGTTAAAAATATAATTTTGAAGGCGGACAACTGAAAAAGTATGAGAAGGTTAAACAAAACACTAAGAGGCAGAAGCACAACACAAACCGATCTGAAAACCGAGTGATGTTTTTTACCTATGCAGGTTTTAATTATTATTGTGCAAATAATGTGCTAACAAAAATGAATGATAGCATACCAAATCCCAGGATGAAAAATAAGTCCAAGACACACAATGTGACTGATTAAACACATGGGGAACAAAAGTGGGAAGAAAACAGCAGAAGTATTCTCCTCCTCCCTCCCACCATCCTCATCTTCATCCCCCCCAAGGTTTAGAACAACCAAAGTTCCTGGAATAGAGACAGAAGTATTCTGAATAACTTAAAACAGTAAAATGGCACTAACAAGATAAATAAAACTAAGGAAACTGGAATTTCAGTATCAAGAAATGTTACCATCTCAGAGGGAACCAAAAAAAGATAGGCAAGAATTCCTTACTGCACTGAGATGTGCCAGAACAAGTGCCAAGAAATGTGGGGGGGGGGTTTCCCCCCCTCAAATTATGAAATAAGGAAGAAGAATTCTTTCTTGAAAGCATATTACAGGAATGAATTAAACTCATCTAAGGATATACAAGAAGTTTATTACCTTGAAAGCATCTTTGAATAGAGTAACAGCATTTTAAGAGCTGCTCTCTCTCGCATTTTGAAAGCATTTTATCCTTTCACTAATTTTCTTCTTTCTACAAAAAATTTAGATATTTTCTTTTGATTTTATGAACATCTTTTTCTTTCTTTCTAAGTGTCTTGAGGAACCATTTTGAAGGCTGAAATAATCACAACACCTCTTCTGAAGAGTTCAGTTTATGGCTGGTGCATAAGTTAATGCACCTTTCCCACAGTTCTCCCCTGAATTCTTTTGTCTCTCTAAGCTTCAGATGAGGCTTCACTGCTTCACTGCCTTTAGTCAGCAAAAATCAAGTCCTTATGAAGCAGCTTTCTTTACTTCCATGCCTTCCTTTAACTGTTTTCTCTTGCCCATGGAGGAAAGATTTAGTTACTTATGGCATTTCAGAGCATACAGCCAGGAATATCAAGATTTCTGTGATTACAGAAAGGGGAAGATTGTATTTGAGTTTACGTGGGTGCAATCATGGAGAATCAGTATATCTTGTAGAGGACAGTATCTCTGAAGCTTTAATTTTAAATGCATCAAGGCAAAAACAGGAAATTGTCTATGTGCTTCAAGCTGTTGTAGCAGTAGACAACCATCTGATCTGAGAGGCAAATTTCTGCATTTTTCTCATAGAGCACGTCAAAGCCTGTACAGGTCCAGTCATGTACAGGCACACATTTGGGTTTTCTTCTGCAAATCACAACTGTGTGCAGAACATGTGAGTTTAGAATAGGATATATTGTGTCAGTTTCCAGAATTGTTCACTGTTAAATGCCCTATTGAAGAACTTGTAGAAAGGTTAGCTTACATCCTGGCAGCATCAGTTTCTTCTTCTGCAGCATATAGGTAGCTTCTGTCATAGTAAAGAGCAAGACTTTCAGAAGGGCCAGTGGTCAAAGCTCATGTGATAAGGAAATGTGCTGCTGTATTTTTTTAACTATTTTAATGCTTCTCTCAATTCTTTATGATCCTGGCAATCCTGTGAAGCTTTGCCATTAAGAAATGGTATTTCAGAGAGAAGTATACTTAGACAAAAACCTGCCCACCAAATGCGAAAAGCAACCCATCTAACCATAAAGTGGGGGTGGTAAGTTCATTTCTCATGATGTTTATCAAAAGCTTTCAAATCTGACTTCAAAATGTTTATGAAGATATGCACTATCCTTACGTAATGGAGAGAGAAGAAGAGCCTAAGGGAAACAAAATACATGGCTTGCAACAGAGAGAGATTATCTGTGACACAAGCCACCCACTTTTTAATTTTTCCAGGGCTGGTAGAAATGACAATTACTAGAAAACTAAAGGCAAGTCACAGCATGCAAAAATTCCCCATCTGATTTGAACTCCTTCTACAAAAATTGTTAATATTGATTTTTTAAGAAATCCAGCATAAAACATATGTTATGTTTTTGGGATAGAGATCAATACAGGTATCTCAAATCACTTCAATAATAAGTGAGAGATTTTACTTGGAATATTATTTATCTGTATTAATGTAACACTTTCACACAATACAATTATCACACTACTACAGTCAAAGACCAGAGAGACAGATAAGTGCACTTTATTCTAGCAAAACTTCTCATTTTATATTCAATCAGCCCACTATTATTATATTGTTAGCCTGTTCCAGTTAGTGACAGCTTAAAGAGCACAACACTATTCTGACTACTAAACAAATAAGAAGGAAATTATTTAGTTGCTAATGGAGCTGTTCAAAACAGGACATAGAAATAAATACCTTCTATCTGTAACACAGTAGGCAAAAATTAAAGATATCCAGTGGCTATTTGCATATTTAGGGCTTTCTTCCTTTCAGCGAAGTAACTGACATGACTTAAAGATTCAGAACACATGTCCTTTGCTTATTGCAACAAGAGAACTTCTGTGTGCCATGTAACAAAGCATCATACAGAGTTCAGAGCTGGGTAAGCTACAGAGCTCAGCGTCACACACACCTACTTACTCAGGTTTGAAAACATAACAGTTACATCCCCCACTACTCTCCAGCTAGTCCGCAGGTGCTTTGAAGGCAGTTACAACTTTCTGTATCGAGCAACCCACCAAATGTAGATTAGCACACCTAAGGTGAAAGCTTCTGCTTGGTCAGTGAATTAATGTCTGCATTTAAGAAAGGAGGATTAAAATGCCCACCATTACATGATGAATGTCTGAATATTCAACCAAATATGTTTCCCTTATAAATCTGTCCAGAACTGAACTGCTGAAAACCATGGTGAAAGCCAGATAGGCTGTAGCCAGTATCTTACAAATAAGAACTTAAATTCTTCCTAACAATTAATAAGCTTTTTTTATGTGTATGTGCATGCACATATATATATATGGTTTGGGGTTTGTTTTGTTGGGTTTTTTTTCCCAATGTCCACTGTTTTGGAACTTTTCTACTTAGAATGAACAGTAAAGGCATCACCAACATACTTTTAAGTAAAAAATAAGGCCAAATCTCACTTTCACTGAGCAGTTTCTTCACAAAGCTGATGAGAATTTTCATCAGTGCAGAAAGGTGCATTCAGAGAACCTGGAACAAGTCTTTCTGTAACTGACTCCCCAACATGAGCTCTGCACCACTACACAAGGGATTAGCTCATCAGATTTAGACTTTCACTGGTTACTAGATGAGGGTCATACTAAATGACAGACTGTTCTTTCATTTTCCTGAACATTTAAGGTAAGTGTTTGTCTTTAAGAAATAAGAACTAGTTGTGAGTTAGGTTTTAGAAAGCTTTCATTTGAATCACTTAGTATTTATGTAAAAGACCAATACCACAAACTACTGGGACCTAATAAAACTGAGAGTAGTTCAGATAAAAGCCTCTAGAGAAATCCAATTAAATTCTTCAAAATAACAGGCACAATACCTAAGCTTTTAAGAAGAAACAGAACTACAGCAGTGCATTTATTATGGCTGGGTCTTTCTACCTGCTTGTATCCAAAACCCTCTGGTTTTGGAATCAGGAATTCTTTTGTCTGTATTCTTAACCAGTAAAGACATTACACAAATGCCTTCAAAGAACATAGCATGCATGAGCTGGTCTTACTAGTAATTGTCAGTACTTTAATTAATATATACCACCTTAAAATAAAAGGCAAAAACTAATTGTGGGGCTTTTAGGATATCGGCAAATCTTGGTTTGCAGCAAAAATTTATCACCAGAGAAAATGGATTCATGTTCAGCCAGTCTCTTTTATCTGTTTCTGAAATCTGGACATCCAGTATACTTTTCAGACATTTTTATGTGCATGTGGATATTTTTCCACATGCACAACTAGGACAAGTATTAGTGAGAGAAGTTAAACACAGAACTAGTGCTCATGCAAATTGAATAAAGAGAAGTATGTAGATACTGTGGAGTGTCACACATTGCTCAAAACTGAGGAGTCAGAACTTCGATTATAGACCTGGACTGGCAGATTAAAGTCTGACAAAGATTATAGTATAGAGTCTCAAACCAGTGTCCTGAAGATCCAAACCTGACATATTAATAAAAAATAAATAATTCAGCAGTAATGAAAACTGTACTATAAAATTTCTGCAATAAGCCACAAGACCTTGAAGGCAAAGTACCACAAGGAGAGTTTTAGGAACCACAGTTTTCTGTACAGATCAGGCAACACATCACTTAAGTGACCACTCCCCGCTGCTGAGCAGCACTCTTGGAGAGGAATATTAACTGTAACTCTATCACATGTAAAGAGGATGGGATTGTAAAAAGACCATTTTATATGAAATTATTTCTATTTCTACTAGCTTGTAAAAAAAAAGACAATAATTCTAAAAGCTTGCCTTCACAACAGAGAATGGCCTCTGAAGCAAGGAATGTGCCAATCAGTTCAGCCATGGTCAAATTTCAAATTGGATTTCAATTGACCTTTCAAATTTGGGGAATTCTGAAACATGTACTTAACCCACTAACCCAGAATTGGGCCCATACTCCTTTGCAAGAATCAGTTTCCCCAGCTCTGGTATAGGAAATTATAGCCTCAAATAAACAAGTGCAAACTAAGATTTTCAAAATGTGACTAGATAAAACTTCATTAAGTCAGAGGAACACAGAAAATTAATCAAACAAAAAGTTAAAGAAACAGAAGTCATTTAAGCTCCCTTAGTTGCTGGCACCAGAACACCGACCAACCAAAAAAACCCCATAGCAAACACATCACCTTGGTGGATTTGAATGGATCTCTATTAATTGGCCAGGGAGTGGGGCAGAGACAGATGATTCAAATAGAATGGGATTAAAGGTGTCCCTGACCATGGCAGGGGGTTTGGCACCAGATGATCTTTAAGGTCCCTTCCAACCCAAACCGTTCTAAGATTCAAATACTCTTGAAATCTGTTGTTAAAGTAGTAAGACAGTCACTTCAGCATAGCAGTAAGTTCTTAATTTAAATCCTCATTCTATTCTATATCCTAGTTATAACACAAAGTAGCTTTTTTTTACTATTTTCAACATGACTAATCCTTTTTTATTTGGCATATTATTACTATTTTTAATTACAAGTTTCTGAGTAGAAGTATTTGCCTTGAACTTACAGGTGCCCGAACACCCAAGGTAAACATATAAATTAGTTTATTATTATTCGTACTACTAGGAGCTTTATTTAAATCTTACCTTCCTGCTCTTAAAAATGAAAAGAAAAGAAAGCTATGTTTGTCTTCCTTTCATTTTCCCTTGTAGCTGAAAAAGGAATGCTGCTCACTTTGAAGCTTCTAGGCGCCTCATACAATATAAGATCGATTCCCTTAACTCTGAACTAATTATGATTTAATTCTCTATTTAATTGAGCCAAGCATCTTACACGAATCATTGAAACTAAACCATATGAAAAATTATGTGTGATTCAGCTCTTAATTTTGAAGGTCAAAATGCTGAGACAGACCTGAATAACGCTGATATTTCTGAGGTGCATTTGAGAAAACATGTTAGAGAATTAGTAGAAACAACTTGCTAAGATTTGCCAAGTTAACTGCGTAAGTAGCTTTCTGTGCAGGGGTTGTGCTCTATTCGTCTCCACTCTTGCTAGATAACAGGGTCTATGATGCCGTAATTGCCCCCGACACCAACAGGAGTGACAGTGGGTGCATGAATAGAGGGATGGGTGAGAGAGGGGCAAACAGGCAGGAAGAAACAAAACACAACTTTCCTTTCCACAGACAGACATTGGAAATGCAGAGCAAGTACTTGGAAGCACTGTTCGTCCTTGCCACACAAAAGCAGAGCAGAGCTACCAGCTCTTCTTCATAGAATTCAGAGCACCACTGAACCTTTATTCAAAGGGAATAACCTTTCCTGTCTACCAGATGCATCACCATGTCTTAATCCGAAGGGCACACCATGTTGCTCAGTATAATAGTCCAAAACCCTCCTCCTCTCTGAGGACACATTTGGCAGCTGAAAAGAATGGGAAAAGACACATTTCCTTTGCTTTAAAAAAAAAAAAAAGGAAAAAGATGCAAACAAAAATGTCTTGCATTATGGAATCTTAGATGTTTAGGTACTACTATGTCCTTCTGCCAGCCTGGACAGATTTCAGCCCAGTGAAAACAAAGGGTAGAAGCTGACAGCCAAGCCAGCACTTCCTCTTCCCTCAAATATTCACTAATTAGTTGTGACAACAATTTCTGAAACCCCTATAAAATGTGTTGGAGGAGGAGAGCTGCACAGGATTGTATTTCTTACCTATCTTCTCTCTCCTCAGGCACTAAGGAAGCCCACAACCACTCACTGAATTTTGGTAATATCAGTTCTTACTTTGTTTTGCATTTATGGATTCCTGCTCCAATTTATTAAAAGACTAAAAGACAAATTTATTTCTAACTAGTCCATTGTGTAGACCAAGTGATGCAGAAATTAATCTCCCTTCTTCTTTTAGAGCCTACCAGGATCTTTGGAATACAGATAACATTCAGATTTTGTAACACAAAAAATAAATCCCAGACCTTATTACATTCTCCTAGCTGTAACAGTCCTAAAGACAAATAATGTACAAAGAAAATACAAGAAGCTAATTCTAAGCAGAATTACCGCTCTCATTCTCTCTCGTTGTCTCTATCTCTCTTTCTCTCAAGCTTCCCCCACCCTTATAAACACAGCAGTTAGAAAGAAGACTTGCAGGGATAAAAAGGCAGCGCTGTAGAAACTATTATTAAAACACCACAAGGAACACAACCAATTGTGGCATCTGAGTGGAATTGGTCTTGGTTTACGTACAGGCTAAATTGTTACAAAAAGCATGACAAATCAACAAAGGCAAGATGGATATGTCTCGGTTCTTCATCGGCTGAAAGATTTTTGTCTAAATGAGATTAAAAAAAAAAAAAACAACAGCAGAAAATACTTTTAATTAAAAAAGATAGTAACCTTCAGATCTTGACAAATAAAACACAAGATTTATCTATATTAAGTGAGTTTTTTGGCATCAGTTCATGTTTCATTTTACAACACTCTGCAAGTTACCAGACTAGAGCTGAAGACAGCATAGAAATAGAAAAAAGAAACTTTGGTAATACACAGATTTCACAGCAGGGTAGGGTGCTGCCTCAACGTGAATGGCATTTCTTGATAAGTTAATGACAATGCCACAATGTTACAGAAGCACATCTGAAGTAACCAGAACAAATGCAGATCCTCTGTTATTTTGCTAGCCATAGGAAAAAAATTTAATGTCTGCAGGTTCCCTTGCTGCTTCCTACTTTTACTCCCTCACCTTCTCCACTCTTCTTTTTCCTGCATTCTTCCCACACTGACTAAAGTAAGAAAAAATTTGAAGAGAGACTTTAACATCACAGAAGGTAGAAAAACCTCAACCTTGGAACAGGAGCAATCATAGAAACAAGACCAAGCCATTGATTTGGCAGAGGAACCAGAAGTATTTCTGTATCTTATTGTACCAAAGAAAAAGTCTCCACTGATCAGTTTAATCTTAGGTCTTCTGGAGGTATTTCAAACTGCAAAAAAGGTACATCATGTAACACGTTTTCCTTTGACTTTCCCTACACACCCCCCAAAAAGGTACAGCATTCAAAAAGTCTCCGAAATTAACCTACTATCAGCGCATAAAGACAGCACATGCATTCAGTGCTAGGTTTCCAATAGCCAGAGCAAACATCGGAACAAAGCACCCAGGCAAAGTAGATGGATGGTGTGACACAGCCATGTGAGATGCAATCCTACGCACATTTGTAGAGAAATCAAATGTACTTGTCTGGCAGACTGTCCAGCACAGGGACTGTCATCCTACAGGTGTGACAGACCTCACTTTGGAAGCTAACACAGCTTTTTTGACAGGATGTAAATGACAAAGCTGCATTTTCCTGGTGCTGTGGTTTGAAATTTGAGAGCCCTTACAAACAATTTTTTTTTAATGCCCTAACTTCTAAGAAAATTAGATGCCGAGAGCATGTTGTTCAAGAAATAAACGCCAAACAAGCTTACTTACTGTTCAAGTACAGTCTCAGAAGTCATATTAGGATTACCTCCCTACTGATATATCTTTTTGCCTAAAAATCATTCACCTACTTAGTATAAAATGGCAGTGGGCATAACATAATGCAAATGCAGATTCTGCACTTACTTAATCCCAGTTCTTTCCTGAAGAGTGTGCAAGTTTCCTAATTCTTGGTCCTGTGCCCCAGGACCTATCTCATTTTATTCACAATCAACTGTTACATGTTAAATTGGGATGCTAAAAAAATACAATAGGAATTTTGCCTATTTGAATTAATGCTGCTTAGAATTCCCAACTATGCAGGCATTAAGAAACAAACAACATTTTGAAGAGAAAAGCACTGGGGCTTTGCAATTAATGAAATAACAAAAATGAAGGGTGGTACTCGAAGTGATGGCTTAGCAATATGATCTCAATGAAGGCTAAATGACAATTTAAGGAAAGAAGCTTGATAGGTTTAATTTAAACAGATTCTATAAATATTCGTTGGTATCATGCAATTGTTAATAACAAACCTAATGCATCTGTTCTTTGTGCAGTTACCTAGACTACATTTCTTGACACCACTGTTCTGTAATAACATCCATCTGCTCTGCTGTGTCTGTCATTTCTTTTGCTGTAACATATTGTGACAGAGGCTTCATTTACCTAAACTTATCTTGGCAACTTGTACTTCATTAAAGAGAATCCTGCAAGCATCAGTTAAAGCTTTCTTATCTGGCCATGCATAGCTAAGCTTCATAAATCATTCTTTCACTTTCCATTTTGCAGCTTCTGGAAAGGTAACATTATTGAATTCAGATCACTGGAAGAGAGCAGTACTAAAATGTTTATTGACCGGCTTTTAGGCACTGAGTTCTGCTTTGAATGCAGACAGCAATATTAGCTAAAGCTTTTGAATTTAAAAGGGATGTCACTAATATGTTTTATACATTGCTATAAATACTGTTTGATGGCAGGCCACTTTAGCAAGCTGCTACTAATCTAACAGAAACAAAATATTATTAGCATTTATTATTCCCTCCTTCCTTTTCCTTTTTTTTTTTAATCATAGCATCTGCAAATAAAATATCATACATTCATAAATCTAAGATCTCTACCACA
>JANHGB010014536.1:0-11009 GCA_026283785.1 Coracopsis vasa | reverse complement strand
GCGGTGGGTCTGGAGCTGGCAGCGGGTCGCGGGGGAAGGAGCGACTCGCGCTCCGACCGGACGGGCTCGGCTGGCCGGGGGCCGTGCGGCGGGCGGCAGCGTAGTTCGGGCTGGTCCCAGCCCCTCGGCTGCCAAGGGTGCTTTCCCCTCGACTGCACGTCTGCTGTTGTTGGTCTTGACTAGGCGGCGGCTGCCGGTACCAGGGGGTTCAGCTGCCATTGCTGGATCTGATCGCTAGGTCGTTAAAGCTGGTGAGCATTGGATGGGATCCCGCAGGAGGTGGAATGAGCCTCTGCTGGGTCCCTGCTGTATGAGCAGGGGTTCGGTGAGCCAGCGAGAGTCTTGTCTGAACGGCCCATCTGGACATGGACTACATTCAGAGCTCCGCTGCCTGGTGCGTAGCGGGACTGGCAGCTCTTCACTTGGTCACTTCTTTTTTTGAGAATACATAAAAAACCTGCCCTGAAAGTTCAGACTCGCACTTTCCCGCAGCAGTGGCCGTTCACCAGTCCTGTGTTGAATCAGAGCTGTGGCTCCTGAGCCGGCTGTTAGGAGGGATGGCTCCCCTTCGGCTTAGGCAGAGGGTTATGCCTCTGAAATAAGTGTTGTCTTTTTCTACTCAGGCGTAACACTCCTGTTGCATGGTCTTTGCTCCAACACCACAGTCAAACTGTTGGATTTGAAGGTGAGTCTGTTCAAATAAAATTAAGATCAAAAGGTGGGGAAGGAAACAGGAGTATAAGCTTAATCAGAATTAGAAATAGACAGTCCTGGTGCAGGGTTGTTCTACAAGATATGTATTTCCATAAAGTCCTTGTTTTCAAGTGACTCAGTCCTTGCCTCCTTAACACAATGCCACGACTCTCCCAAGTTACTTTCTAGCTCATCTTTGTCTATTTTTATTCAGTTTTGATAGGACGTTACTGCTGTGTATCTTTTGCAGATTGCTGCTTGGTTAGATGAGGCATATGTAGGCTTTTCTTTGAGCTGCTGTATTAATCAGTGAGTTACTAGTTGTTTGACTTGTGCTTCTGCAGAGTTTATCCAGCTTGCCCGTGTCTTTCAGCTGGCCTGGGCTTGGAACTTCACATGTGATTATCACTTTCCTGTGAGACTGGCTTTCTGTCTGTAGTCCTTTGTCACAGCTATTCCCTTGAATCCACAGTCCTAAACTACATCATACCTTTCTTCTCCCCTGTGCTGGTGCCAATCGAGCCCTTGTGAATGAAGTATGTTAAAATCTGCTTACCTCAGATCAGTGTTTCCCGCCCCACTGGTCCTGTGTGATCCCAGCAGTGTGTGTATCCCCCACTCCTCCCGGGGTCTTTCCTCTTCTGGAAAGCTGACTGATGTGTGAGGCAAATGTTACTCAGACCATCTTTGACAGACTGACATCCCCATTACAGCGGGCGTGCCTGGTGGTGTTTATGAGGTAGCTGGGTCATAGCCTGCTGATCACCTGGGGCTTCTGTTTCAGGGAAATAACCTACGAACCATGGGAGCTGAGGCTTTGGGAAAACTTCTTAGGCAGAACAAATCCATCAGGAGGTAAAAACCTGTGTCTACCTCTCTTTTAGTCCTGCTAGATGGCACACAGCATAAGAAAAGGGACGGGAGTGTGTTTGGTTGAGGTAGGAGGAATGTCAAGTGCAGTTTCTTACGGGGGATGGGACAGGTGAAGGAGTGAGAACTGGAGGAACCCTTTTGGAGGATGCAGGATCCTAGCAGCATCCTGCTTTCTGAAACTTGAGTCTGTGAGCAGAGATGGGTGTTTGAATGGGTACCGTGATTCTGGTATAATTCAAGCTCTTGCAACTCTCCTTTTATTTCATCAACTCCAATCCTGTCTGATTTTCCCTAGCCTAATTTTGGAATGGAACAGCCTTGGCATGTGGGAGGAGGGCTTCTCATCTTTCTGCCAGGGACTGGGAGCAAACAGCTTTCTCCAGCGGCTGGATCTGCGCAATAACCAGATCAACCATCAAGGTGCTGGAGAACTAGCCATGGCGCTGACGCAAAACGCCAGCCTTCAGGAGCTGGGTAAGAGCGATGGTTCTGTGTTTGCCTTTGTATATGCAAACACACACACATATATCTTCAGGTTTGTTGCAGCCTGCCCTGATCTCTGCCAGCTGGTTAAGCGTCATTCATAATCTACATCAGTATGGAGTGCTTTGCAGGCTTTGTGCAGGGAGTAGAATCGTGGTGCTGTGGCCTTTGGAGAGTGAGAGCTGTAATTGGAATCTCTGGAATCAAATCTGGAGATGAAGAATTGTGTCCTTGGAGCAGAACAGTCTTTAGTGAAGGGGGGAATGGGTTCCTTCTCATTTGTGGATGCTGTTGGCATGGCTCATGCGAGACTCTGAGACTTACTTCACGCTTGCTTTGCCCTAAGTACGGAATTTTGCCAGAATTTCCTTCCGGAACATGTGGCTGTTAGTGCCAGTTCTTCCTCATCCACAGATTCTGGTTGTGAAAGGAAGGCTCATGAGATGAAAATGTGAGAGGCTCATTTGTATCCCTTTTGAATTGTAATGGCTTCTTGCACTTCACTGCACTGAAGGTTCATTCTTGCCTTGCCTGCTTTGGCTGTCATTTTCCCTCCCTCTTGTTCGTCTTGGGAAGAGAGACGATATTCACCTGTGTTTGTGCTGGGACCATCTGGGATTATTGGCTGTGCTTGTAGATGTGTAGGGAGCATGGTTTCTCTTGAGGCCTGTGTTTTTCAGCAGACTTGTGACTACTGGGCTGAAAATTTACTTTCTGTATAGATTTGCGTTGGAATAATATTGGGCTTCTGGGTGGCCGAGCTTTGCTGAACTGCCTGCACAGCAATAAGACCCTGAAGAGGTTGGAACTGGCTGGGAACAACGTTCCTAGTGATATCCTTAAAGCTGTGGGTAAGTATTACTTGTTGCACAGGAAAAAAATTAGTAAGTCCTTTCCCATTTCAGCACTTGAGGGATATAGGGCAGTTGCTGCTCCAGAAGAGAGCTATCCTGACTCCCCTCCCTTTCTCAACAGCACTTACACAGTGCCCTACATCGCTTCCTCGTGTCCTCTGGGGAGGGCTGGCGAAGTTAGAGGTGTCACTTACCAGCAAGAGCTAAAAAAAGAATTAGGATCGAATTGATGATTATTGTTGTGTGTGAATGTGGGAGAACTTGAGGCTCTCATCATCTCTGAGTAGCCAAGTTTTGATGTAGTCAGCACAGCACATCCTTTGTCATCACTGGAGTTGAATGGCTTCCTGTGGCTGGGCTGTTAATTACCCCATATACGCTGCTCTCTTTGATGCCATCCCAACCTGTGGGCCAGCATGAGAAGTGCTACTGCCCTGGTGCTTCTGATAGCCAGGGGGGTCACCTGAGTGCTGTCTCTACCAGCAGTGCTTGCTATGCTGTTGCTTTGGAAATATGTGCATGGTCTGCTCTCTCTGCATCAGAACAAGCCATGAATCACAACCAAGACCGTCAGACTATCCTGAGTGAGACACAGAACCGAGCATACATACTCAGCAAGGAGGTTTTGAGTCTGAAGAATGAGAAGACCAAGCAGGTCAGCAGTCTTACATGTTGGCAGTTCCAATGGGGCAGCTGGAATCCTATGCTTTCCCTTAGTGTCCTTAGGAAACAGTGACAGGATTATTGTGCACCTGAAGTTCCACGTGCATCTTTATGGGTAAGCACACAGCATGGTTTAGCAAATTGGGTCCTTTTTCTGAGCTAGGATACCCAGGAATCAGATCCAGGGCAGTATGGGTGTGGACACATGCCCCATGCCCTTCTGAACATATTCATTCTGGATTCTGGAGGAGCTTTGGTGTTCTTTTCACTCATATTTATGCTTTTGGTGGTTCTTTTGCAACTTTTTTTTTTATATTTTCCAAGTGACAAACCCCTAGAAATATGAGTCTCTTCCTTCTGACACCTAATGGTGCAGAGTCCCTACACTTTGTGTTGTGTTAATGAACCCATTAAACCTCCAGTTTGCTTCGTTTCAGTAGTGACTTGACCTGTCTTCAGCTGTCACTAGGACGAGAAAGATGAGAAATGGAAATGAAACTGATGCAGTTCCGTTTCCTTGCTGATGTTTGCCTTGTTCACAGTTCTTGGATTTGATGGACACTATAGATAAGCAGAGAGAAGAAATAGCCAGGAGTGACAGGTGAGTTGTATTTTTGAATGCTTTCTGCTCTTTGATTCCAGAATCGGGCCCTCTCCATTTCCTGGCAGAAATCACCAACCTTTTTTCTTTTCCTTTTCTTTGCCTTCCCCCCCCACATGCAGGATGTCTGCAGCACGAGTCAGCCAGCTGCAGGAAGCATTGGATGAGCAGCACTCTATTATGAATTCACTGAAAGCCAAGTATGGAGGAGGAGAACCTTTGCCTTCCCACTGTTCTGTGCTGTCTGGGCAGTGCTGGGCAGAGCTGCTAAGAAGGGGGATAATCTTTCAGAGTGGCTGGCTTACAGTGTTGCTTAGTTCTGCAGCAGTATCCAGAAATTACCCAGGCCATTGTGTTTGCCATGCTAGATATTTAGCCTGCTTTTAAGTAAAATTACAGTGCATTTGTGTAAGAGCAAGTGAATTACAGAGGGTGAAAAGAAGAAAAGGATTGTGGGGTTGGGATGGGGGCATGTTGCTTGCACAGTTCACAGCATGACAAGAGCCTGTACCTACTTCCCTGGCAGTTGGTAGTGTTCTCTGAGAACTGCTGCAGATAGGGAGGAACCTGACCAGCAAGACTGTATGCTTAGGAGCAATGAGGTGGAGCTGCCTGAAAGCAATGTTAGATTGTGTAGAGCTGTATCCACATGACAGTGGTTAGACTTCGAACTGATAAGCCTGGCTTGTTCAATTCCTCTTAGATAAAGATAGTTTCATTTTGCTATGTGTCAGTGTGTACGTGTCCCTTGTACAGATTTAGCTAGCTAGATTTTATCTGCTGCCAAAGGTGTGTTAACA
The DNA here is from genome assembly GCA_026283785.1 of Coracopsis vasa. Lineage (NCBI taxonomy): Eukaryota > Metazoa > Chordata > Aves > Psittaciformes > Psittacidae > Coracopsis > Coracopsis vasa. The sequence goes on along the minus strand of JANHGB010014536.1, from coordinate 6,042 downwards.
TCTTGTACCATGTGGTGTAGAGAGATCGCTGGAAGTGTCTCCCTTAGAAAGGGCTCTGGAAAGTGTTTCTCTGTGTAGACTGCAGATGACTGAAGCTGCCCTGGCTCTATCTGAGCAGAAGGTGCACAACCTGGGAGAGCTACTGAATGCCATGAGGCAGGAACAAACCAGCATGGCTGAGTGCCACTTTAAGGAGCTCCAGCAGCAAAAGCAGGTGAGCTGGATAAGTCCTAGTTTGCTAGCTAGGTTTGAGAGCAGGGTTCCAGATCACGTGTGGTTTGTGTAGATTTGGGGGAGCCTGGATGGGGTAGGGGAGCGTGATGTTTTAGCACTAGTGGGTTAACCACAGCTGCCGTGACAAAAATTGTCAAGTAAGTTAGAGAGGTGAGTGCTGGGTGCGAAAAGGAGCCGTAGTGTTCAGGGGGTAGGTTGGATTTGGCAGGTGTAGATTAGATTAACTATGGTGAGAACAGGTTCATAATTAGGATTCTGTTTGCAGGAAGGTGATGATCGGGAAGCGAAGCTTTTCCGTGAATTATCTACGGCTGGAGAGAAAAATCTGCTTCTAAGAAACCAGGTAGGAGAGCAAGTACAAGGCTGAGGAGCAGGATTTGGACATTGTTCAGTTCTGCTGTGTATATATGCTTCTACTTGGATCCTTGTTTGTGTCTCTGCTGATTGTTCTGTACAGCCAAATTTCTCTGCTAATAGGAGAAGAAAATCCTTTGTGGTGGTAATTTCCTTGTAGGTGGATGAGTTGGAAAAGAAGTGCAAAATTCAGCAGGATCAGCTATTCCAGGTGAAACAAGACTTGACCAACACAACAGCAGAGCTGAAGCTGCGAACCGTGCAGGCTGAGGGTAGGTGGAGGAGCAGAAAGAGCTCATGGAAACCTATGGGTTGGGATTACTGCCCGTGAGTTAATGGGTAAGGCAACCAAGGAGGAAGGGTGGAAGAGTTTGTGATAGAGTATAAATAATGCCAGAATTGTGATATGCCTGCTTTTGATCTGCAGAACACCTGGAGACAGAGAAGAGAAGATTTAAACAGAGCCTTGAAGACATGGAATCCCTTCGGGTAAAAGAGGTAAGAATGGGGTTTCTGCAGCATCCTGGTTAGTGTCACTTTGCTCCTGACATACAGGCACCGCTGGAGGTCGTTGTTTGCTGTCAGCTGCTCTTAAACAAGTTTAAAAATTAGTGGCCTCAGACTTACTTGGGAGTAACGGGCCATTTCTACAAGCAAAGCCTGGCTGAAGAGATCACAGCGCATTCTACCAGCGAGTAAGATTTTTGTAGCTTGCAAGAGTATGGGCCAGAGTGGTATGTGGTTCTACTAGAGCCTTGGAGACTGGTTCTTGTGTCAGTCTTGCACAGAGGTAGTTATGAATAAGCAATCTCATCATGCTCACTGAAATAAAGGTGCCTTGAAGGGGAGTCAGCTTACTAGATCTTTCTCAGTTATATTTCAGGAGGATTCTGTCTGAGTGGACAGGACAAGAGGCTGTGACAAGTTCTCTTTAGAGTGTTACTGAGGTGTGAAATGTCTCAAAAATAAAATTACACCAATAGATTGAAGATTTTGAAGCCTTGTAAGAAAAGACACAGGACAGGAAGATTTTAGCCATGTTACAAGTAGAAAATGAATATTTGGCCTTTTGTACCTCTTGAAGATGAGAGCTCAGACTCCATCTTTCATCTTTCATCTTGGCCTGGAAGGGATCTCTGTCCAATATTCCCAGTTTCCAGAGGGCAGATTCTGTCTATATTGCAGTGTCCTAGTGGAGCTCTGATGGAGATAAATTTTTCTTTGGTGGTAGGTGGGTCAACGAGAGGATGCTCTTTCTTGTGCCGAATAGCCATGCTGCTATGCCTGAAGATAGGAGTGGTTTTCTGGCACTTAAATGGTTTCTTCTGCTTTACAGGTGAATCATTTGACGCAGCACATGGAGGCCAGTGAACATTCCATGAAGGAGAGGATCCAGAAGCTGGAGGCCATCAGAATAGCTCTGGAGGAGGTGAGAATGGATGTTCCACGTGCAATGTAATGCTTAGGTAGTGGTGGCAGGAGAAGGCTGCCAGAGGAGCTCTGTGGAGTCTTCTGTTGCTAACCTATGTAAAAATTGTCATGTGCTTTAGGAAGGAGCAGAAAGTGGCAGTTTACCAGCTAAAATTTCACTTCAGTATTTTTACTGCTTTGGACTAAGGAAGGAGAAGGTTCCAAGGGGAAACCTTTAGATTCTGATAGAACAAAAATAAAGATTCTATTGAAGGTGATTAGTTTCTTACCAGGATTTGACTTCTCAGGTTTCCCATCTAGTTCCAAGTAGGGTAGCATATTTCTCCTTACCTGTTCCTCCAGCTAGATCCAGGACTGCCCTCTCCTATTCTGCTGTCTTCAGAAAGTTTCACCCATTACATAGCTTCATGTGACTGAAATTCTCGTTGAATTTAGATGGCAATCTTGGGATGTGAAATTGTATATGTAATCTGGATTTGTTTGTCCTGCCCCTAAGTGAGAGAGACTGCTGTGTCGTGTTGTAGCCTGCGATGTGAAGCTGCTCATGTCTTCTGGTGAGTGTTGCAGTGATGCAGCTTCTCTGTCCGTCATGTTTCTGTGCTAGGAGCTGAGCCAAACCAAAGCAGCTGCACTCACTGGGCGAGGCCAAGCAGAGGAGGAGTTAATAAAAGTCCGGAATTGGGCACGGTTGGAGGAGGTAAAGACAAGACCTGTCTGTGGGAGAGAGTGCATTTGACTGCCTAGTCTGTGTTTTTGTCTTGGGGAACTGCTGAGTAACTCCCTGTCCTGTGTTTCACTGTCCTGCGAATAGTGTGATTTCTGAGGAAGGAGTAATGAAAAATCTGCTTTGAATTGTCTGCAGAATGTAACCACTATCCCTGCCTGCTCTGTGCTTTTCAGTAGTAACAGAATTGATGTGGATATTGTCATAGTAGATTTCATTTGACATTTGAAGCTAACAGCCAGATGTCAATCCTTCTGTTTTACAGCAACGTTCATGGGCTGCTCCTGTTTCTCTGGACTCAGAGAAATTTCTGCAGGTGGCTACTGCTGCTGGATAGAAAAAGTCACTGTACAATTGAACTTTGTGAAAATGGCAATGAAGTCAACACCCCATGAAAGAGAACAAGGGATAAGGAAAATACACCAAAGCTATTAGAATGTTTACTTAGTGTAACATCACAAAAGAAAAGGCTTTACTGTGTTACAAACAAATAAAAGCTGCTATGTGTGTCTGTGGTGGGACACAGAACTTGCTTAGCTGCCTACAGCAGTTTTCAAGACGTTTAGGATATGGAGGAAATGATGCTAAAGCATTAGTTGTGAATGCTGGCACTGGCGTTGGTGCTTCTGCCAAAGACATGCCTCTGTCTCTCAGGGGCAAGCTGAGCTTTGCAGCATTGCCATCAGAATGTTTTCTGGGGCAAGAGAAAGCAGCTTGGATTCACCCCTGAATGCAGGGTAGAAGTGCTGAGTCTATTATGACTCAGTCATGTGCTTGTTCTTCAGTGCCAGTTGACTTAACCAAGGGTTCACTATGTTGAGAACAAAAAGGGGAGTATCCCTTCGCAGGAACGGAATGGGACTGATGTATTTTCATTTTGGTTTGTGTCTTACAGCAGCAACGACTAGAACACCTGGAAGAGAAGCTGCGGCTGATGACTGAGTCACGGGATGAAGCTCAGAACTGCTGCCTTAAGCAAAAACAGATGGTTGCTGAGGCCCAAGCCAAAGCTAGTCAGTTGAGCCTGCACGCTGATGGGCTCAGAAGGCGGCTAGAAGAGCTTCAGCAGGTAATTTGGACTGGAGTAGAGAGATTCTCACCACAGGGGCACAGCATGTTGCCGAAGTTGTTCGGTTATTAATGTATTTGTCTTTCTGTGTCAGGACCTGAACACTAAGGAAGAAGAGAAAGTGACAGAGGTGAATAAAGTGAAAGTGGAATTACAGGAGCAGATTGGACACCTGCAGGCTGAACGCACAGCACAGGACGGGCTGAGAGAGAAGATTGCAGCCCTGGAGAGACAGCTGAAAGGTGATGAATCCTTTCATGCTTCTCAAGTGGTAATGCTGAGTTACCCTACAGTGGGCCTAGAACTTAGCTACACTTACAGGTAGTGACAACAGTGCTTCCTGCCTGTGTGCACAACCATGAATTTTTACCCTCCATCCTGATGTATTTGCAGGGATTCATGTCTTCATTTTGTAGAGACCAAGACTCACATAACTACCCAAAGCTGCACGTCAAGCAAAATATTTGGATTTCCTGCACAGTGAATTGTAACATCTTGTCTGTGCAAACCCTCTCACAGTGTCTCATGCAGCTTCTCTTATTTGCCTGTTGATCATCCTGTTTCCATTGCCTTTGGCTGTGCCTGTAACATGTTGTTCCTGTTATTTCTAGGGACACCCCAATTTTCGTTACTAATACTGCTGCTCTTTTGCAGCCCTGTCAAGTAGTCACCGTGAGGCAATGCTGGACAAAGAAGGTGAAATCTCTATGTTGCTGGAGAAGCTGAGAATGAAAGAGGCTGACATCTCCAGGATGAGGGAAGAAGAGGCTCAAAGAGCAAGTATCTTGCAGAATGCCATCATGGCATATGTGCAGGGCTCCCCCTTGGGAACCCACAGTTCTAGGAAATGAGAGCATTGCTTAGAAAAATCCAGATATCTGCTGTCAGGAAGAAGGTAAGCAACTCAGGTACATCCTCTTCTTTCTCGGTGGGACAGTTTTGTCACAGTGGGGTAACACAAAGGCCTGCAAACAGAAAATTTCTCTTGCTCTTCAGAAATCTTGCTCCTGACCACATAAAGGAGAGGAGGAAACAACTATCTAGGGCTGGGATGAAGGCTTATGGGTCTGAGTTGTTGATGTGGAGCCCTTCCTCTGCACTGCTGCACCATTTGAAGTAGTTTCTGCGTCCTTTTGTACAGCACCAGTCTGTTGGCACACTCTGTGGTTACCAGGGGTTGTGTTCCCTGAGCAGTGGTCCTTCTGAAGCATTTGTTTGGATGCCAGAGCTGTTCACAATGAAACCTGGTAAATGACAGGCAGCAAGCAGCATTTACAGTTCCCTGTAAGTGGGAGCCATTTACCTTGCTCATGGGGTCCCAAAGCTGCTGGAAACACCAAATCTTGCCCACATGTGCAGTGGCTGGTGGGGCTCATGTTGGCCCTTTTACCCCGACCCTCATGGCTCAGGTATTCACTATACGTAACCAGCTGTGCAGAGGGGGGCTGCTGTGCAGTGGCTGTCTGTATCCTTATTGGACAGCTGGGCTTTGGCCTATCTAAGCCTCTACCCACCACCTGGCATGGAAGGGGTGGGGGGTCAGGGCCAGCATCTGTGCTTCCTTGCTGTGAGCTGCAGCCGTTGGCTGGAATCCTCACAGCCAAAATGCATCAGGGATTTCATTCCACTTTGGTAAATACCAGAACTGCCCTGCTGGCTTCTTGGGATCCTGGAACTGAGAGCTGTTCTCTGTGCCTTGCCCTGCAGAGGAGCGATGCTTCCAACTCACTGGGGCATTGCTTCTCAGAACACAGCTGGGAGAAGGTGCTTCCTTTTCCTGGCAACATGTCCTCATGTGGTGTGGAGAAAGGGGAGGGGTGGGAGAATCTGAATCAGAGGAAGTGGAGACCTCTGTCAAAGCAGCAGTGTGAGAGCCTTCTCTTCGTTTCTCTAGTGAGTCTGTGGGGGGAGAAATGAACATGCTGTATGTGTTTTAAGAGGCAGCAGGAGGATGAAGCTCTGTGGGGACTGGTTGGTTTGTGTTTATGATTTTTCATTCTGGGTTTTGCTTTTTTTTTTGTTTTAATAAAGAGCTTTTGCATTTTGCTGTGACGGTGGACAGGGGTGAGCTGATGTTTGGCTGATGGGGAGGGAGGGCCCTTCTGCTGTGTTACTGTAGTGAAGATCCTTCTAGTCTGGCCTGGGGCTAAAAGGCCGTTGCAGGTGGATAAGCCGAGTGTGGCCTCAGGTTCTGGTTCTGACCCGAGGTAAAAGCAGAAGTGCTGGGAAG
>JANHGB010014535.1:0-50103 GCA_026283785.1 Coracopsis vasa | reverse complement strand
CGGCGGGGAAACGGGGCCGTGCCCACCGCCCTCCGCCCCGAGCCGCTGGGGGGAGCGGGGACCCCCCCCGAGCCCGCCACTGTGTCCGCAGGACCCGTGCGGAGCCGTGTCCCCCGGCACCCACTTTCCCGAGAGCGGGGGTTTCCTTCACCGCCATCCTGCTGACGGGGACCCCCATCCCCGTTCCTAGCACCCGAGAGCAACCCGTCCTCCGGGATCCCGTCCCCGTGCAGCTGGGGGCTGGGATTGGTCCCAGACCTCGGGACGCCTGTCCGCATCCCTGCGACCTAAAAGCGACATCAGAGTCCAGAATACCTGCCTCCATCCCACCGTCTCCATCCCCATCCCGGGAGGCTGCGGTGAGTCCTAGAGCCCCGGAGTCCTCAGCCCTAACCCCTGGAGCTGATCTTAAGGCCATAGGCCAGGATTCCCTGTCACCATCCTGGGGAGCTGTGATCAGAGCCCAGCTCGCTGTCCTTCAGCCCTTCTCCTGGCTGTGCCCCGGGGCTGGCCAAGCTGCTCTGCTGGAAAATGAGAAGGGGCTGCGCAGTCTTTTCCCACACCCAGTAGCCTGTCACCCCATAGCAGAGGTCCTGCGCCATTCCATGGGGAGCCCAGGCCAGGCACATGCCCTGTCTCAGTATCAGTTTTTCAGTCCCCCTCCTGCCCATGCCTTCCTACCTCCCCCAGTCCTGCCCAGCCACGGGTGCAGTGCTTCGTCACGGATATTGATGTGGCAGCTCTGACCCCGACAGCACTGAAGGCATCCTGCCGTAGGTAGACTTTATGTGTGGGTGACAGGAATGGGAACTGATGCCACTAGAAATCTCTTAACTCCACAGACCTTGGCTTTTGACAGCAGCAGCTGAAATGTGGTGTGTCCTGTCCTAGACATCCAGCCTAAATTTGAGTGTTTCCTGGGGTGCAGAACCAGTGATCCAAGAGAAGTGGCTCCTTGGTTAGCTGTCTTCATCACCAACGGCATGCAGCACTGAAAAGCGAAGGGCAGAGAGACCCCAGCCTGCAAGCCCTGCTCGCACCCCTCCTGCTTGCTGGCTCACAGCGCTTTGCAGAGAAGGAACTGCTGCACCTTCACTCTTTGCAAAGGAAAGCACTGGCCCTTCTTGGCATGAATGGGGGACCCTTGTGAGATGCAGAAAGCAATGTCCCACTGCTTCTCAAGCAGTAGACCCCTGACACAGCTGACTGGCTGAGCTCCCTGGTGTGACTACTGTTCCTCTGCACTGGGATGCTAACTAAGGGAAAATTATCGAACCCAGCCCCAGCAATTTCTTGACGTAAAGGCTGGAGGCTGCTCTGCACCAGGTCACCATCATGGGCTGGGCACACACCCCAGGAAAGCAGAGGTGCCTTCACAACCAGTCGTCTGCAGCCAAAGCTGCTGCAAAACACAAACCCTCTCCAGTTATGGATGGGACTATGTGAGAAGGGGGCCCTCTCAGACAGCTCTATGAAAGCAGATTAAGGCAGCAAGTGTGCTTATATGAATATGAGCTTAATCCACTAACCAGGTCAATCAAAGCTGCAAGTGATGCTTTTCCCTTGGAGTACCTTGCTATACCTGTGCCTGTTCCTACATTGCTGCAGGAAAAGAAGCTTTGTCTGGCATATACAGCAGCTGCCCTCCTGCACCTGGACCTGCATTATCTACGCAGACCAGCCACAACCCTAATTTCCAACCATATTAATGAGCAATACTTTAGATTGCTATGAGGGACCTGTGGCCATGCCAGGTATGGCAGGAAGGCCTCATTTCTGAGCTGGAGCACCAATACAATTGGGATGTGAAGTCATGCAAAGCAGGGCAATTTAGAGATCTCGCTGTGCAGTCCTGGTCACTTATCACACTTATGCTGAATTATGCTTCACTTACACAACCTCTAAGGTTGCTACTCCAGTGAGGCAAAGCCAGTTCTTATGCTAATTTGACTATTTGTTAGTATAATAACTCTTACTTGCATTTACTGTGCAGCTTAATATTGTCAACACTCTTTAATTTTGGTGTGAGAGTGCTTTTACAGTGAATTATAACAGTAGAGGTTAATTTGCAGCAATACAACATTCCAACAGGCTCATATCCTTGGAGTTTATAGCTGGAGAGATTTGTACGTCATTGTACCTGACCTCATGCACAACACAGGCTGCTTACCCGGTTACTTCTGCACCACATTTTGTATTTGATTTGGCCATATCTACTAGTTTCTTCATCATGGAGCATGTCTGTGTTTCCCACTTGGGAGCCCTGCTGAACCTTCTGAGACCATGTCCGCCCATGCCCCATGCCCACAGACGCACACTGCCTTATCTCCCAGGTATGCTGAGTAGCAGGGGACTTTACAGAACAGGCAGCATACAGAACATGAGCTCAGAGAGTTTAACTGTGAATCAAAGCTCTGGGCCATTTAAGCCAGCCCAGAACAAGGTTTAAGGTTTTTAAGGGTCCCTGTTTGGAAATATACATCCATTGGCTGCGTGTTATAAATATCCCCATTTATCCTGCTGGAGCTGGATGAATAATTGAATAGAGGTTTGTGGTTAATTGATTTGCTGATCAGTGGAAAGAAGTCATGAATAATTTATTTGACGAATCTTATTCAACCATCCATAAAGCTGGTCAGTTACTGAAAATAATTAGTTGCAAACACTCAATTTTTCAGCTGATGGCTTTGTCCACTTGCAAATACACCTCACACTTGTTGCCTTCCAGTGTGGATCCCCATAGATTTCTCCTCAGCTTGAAGAGCAGAGACTGCTCTTCAAAACATCCTGAACACTTCACCATGGCTCTTCTGCTCCATCCACTACTTCATGTGCCGCTGGCATCAGCTCTTTTCTTCATCATCCTCACATTGCAAAGCTTCCTCTTTCTCCCTGTGTCCTTGCAAGTACAGGCCCTCTGAGTTCAAAGTAGGATTCAGTTAACATCCTCCATTCAGGATGAAGGCACCTAGCAGCTTTCCCAAAGGGGAAAACGCAGCTGCATATGTGTGCGCGACACAATCTGTTCCTGGCTCTTTCCAAGCTTTGCTATATTGGTTTAGCCCATAGAATGTACCTGTGCAGCCAACCTTCAGGGCACAGATGCTGCCTGTCGCCTGCACTGCTTGGCCAATAAAGGGATGGGGCAGACGGCTGGGGCAAGCACGCTGGAGGAGGAATATCCCACACTTCTAGCTGCACTAGGGAAGAATCAGGCTCTAATTCCATTTTTAAGCTTAAACCTTTAAAGCAGGCCTCATAAGCATGTCAATTTTCCTGCATCTACATGAATCCTGGTCATCCCTTTGCCCACACCCCACGGAGCACCTGGTACAATAAGCAGGCAAGACCTGCACCACTTCTGGGTTCCAAAAAATAAAAACAGGGAAAAAGATACTTTGAGGTTTCTCTAAAATTGCTGTTTATTTGCCAGTCCTTGCATGTTAAGATTTCTGAGAAAACAAACAATCTCCTGAGGCTGCTTGATGTTATTTGCCTTCTAGCAGAAATCCTATCAGATTCTCCCGTGGTTCCCAGATCTGGCAGGGGCAGCTCCCCTCCCTCTTCCTTTCCCACCCCCAAGCAACACACAGACACCCTCACTATTGAATTAACATCATCTTTTCCCTGCAACATCCTCTCTGAGCGACTTCCTGTGCTCACAAGCCGTTGCAAATTTGTTCTTTCCATGGCTGGGTATACTGAGAAGCAGAATTCAGGAGCTGCCTGTAACGTGTGTGCTCCTGCACCAGGCTGATCTCATTTGGAAATGAGAACCTCCTCTTCCAGTTCAACCTGGGACAATTCAGAAATCTCTGCAGAAGTCCTACTATGTTTAAAGGAAATAGGATGCTTGTCTGAACACATGAGCTTGCTGTCCTTGTTCAGGTGCAGAGAGCTCCCTCTCTGAGGGAACCCTGTGAGTTTGTGCCAGAACCTGCAAGACTTGTGCAGTTTGAGGGAGTGATTTTGTGGAGAGCTCAGAGGATGCCCAGCCTTGAGCAGGGTCTGTGAATGGCCCCCGAACATGAGCTGGCACTGCTGCTGTAGCCTCGAAGGGCTGCTGCTGCTGCAGTCTGTGCCTCCCTGCTCTGCAGGAAGTTCACAGCCTGGGACCGGGGGGCTAATTTCATTATGCAATGTCTGTAGCCAGAGTCAACAGTTTAATTATGTCTTTCCTTTTCTTGCTGGCTTTCAGCAAAGACACGTCCGCTCTGCTCTGTGCGACGCTCAGCCATGCCTGCGAGAAAGTGGGCTTGTTACACAGCAGGGAGGTGGGGATGAAGGCTGCTGATCTAAGGGCTTGCAGTTGAAGTCCCTGCTCTGGGTGCTTCCCTCCAGCTGATGGTCCCTGATGCCAGGCTGACAGCTTACAGGTAGTCCTTATGACCTAGAGAGACGGGATGTCACAGTCCTCTGGGTCTGGGGACCCCAGCTACTGTGATGCCTCAGAGCATCCCTCACACTGGGCAGCTCTTTCTCTGTGTGCAGCCCACGAGGGTCAGGATGCACCCTGGGATGCCAGCCCTTCCAGCCCCCTCATATCCGGTGCTGGGGGACCAGTCAACACCCCTTCTCCTTCCTTCTCTCTCTCTCTGAGATGTCCTCCCCTGGGACTCTGACCGCTACTAGGGGTGGCTAACTCTGGCTGCTGTGGAGCCGGGAATGTCAGGGCTGCTCTGCCACCTGAATTTACAGTGCTTCAATGTATTCCTCCCTTCCCCTTGCAGCAGATGCTCCATGTAAATCAGCGCCATAGATGAGCCACCCTGCTCTACACCAGCTGGGACTTTTGGCCTTGGAAGGCTTGTGGCTTCCAACAAATACACCAAGGCATTAACCCCGGCTGAGCAGGGGGGGCAGTAGCTGCCTGCCAGCCCACACCGTGCACTCTGAGAGGCTCCTGCAGCCTGTGCCAGGGTAGGGTGAGCCAGGATGGTCCTGAAAGCAACACAGAAGTGTCCTGTGTGTACGCATCCCTTCAGGATGGGGGAAGTGCTGTGAGAGAGATGTCCTGGATACCCACCCCACCTTGATGCCTTTATCTTTGCAACCCACTTTGGAGAGAGCTGTGTGGAAGCAATGACAGTGATGTGGGGGTATTTCACTTTCAGATTTGCTGTTGAGCTTGTTTAGGTGGAGGATGGGTTTAATGGTCCAGGCTTAACAGAAAGAAAGAGGAAAGTTTGCTCAAGACAACCTAATTGATCTTAATGAGACAGGAAGGGCTTTGTGCTGCAAACACCAGTGTTTGTTTTGTGGGTTTAATGCGATTTCTGGCTGGGTTTGATTACTCTGGGGAAGTCCTCTGGCCTAATAAACAGAGCCATAGGGAATTAACACTGATAATTTCAGATGCTGCTCTAGGCCTGAAGCAGGATGGAAACAGAACCAGGGAAAAGGTAATTGCGAAAGGATCCAATCATCTCCCAGTTACCAGTTTGGGCTGCTCTGGTGGGTGGGCAGTGGCCAGGGCTGGGTGCTCAGGGAGAGGGCACACCGGGTGGTGTTCTTGAGTGGGATGACACTGAGCACACTTGGTGTCAGTGTGTGACAGCGGCTGATGCATCCAAAGAGACAGGAAATTGTCTGTGGAAAGCCTTGTGGATTTCCCAGCTTCCCCACCACCACACCTCTTTGTGATAATGATGAAAGCAGTTCCTCTCAGGGGGAAAAATCTTTTTCAAGCCCTGGGCATTTGGACTGTGACTTTCCAGAACACAGTGTAATTCCCACTTTCCTCTAAACTGAAAAATGGGAACACAATGTGGGTTTGTGCTTGTTTTTTATTGGTGGGATAATGGAAGGGGGAAAAATGACTTTGAATCTCATAGCTGCTGCTGAAAAAATGGTTCACCAGAGAGCAATGTTTCCAATGAGAGGTTTCTTCATGCCTGTTAACAGCTGCCTGTCTCCATGGGCTCCCTGGGATGTACCTGTGTCCAAACCTGCCCCAGGCAGGGGCTGGCGTGAGGAGGTGGCTCAGCACATTCCAGTGATGCACCTTGCTCCTGCAGCCATGGACTCAGCCATGGCCAAGAAATCCCCCTGGCATGCTTTGGGAAAACAAGGGGAGGGACAGTGCCTAACTCTTGCTGGGCGCCCTTGCTGAGCATCTCCCTGCTCATCCCCATGAGAACACCCGGTATGGTGCCTCCTGCTGCTGCTGGTGCCAGAGAGACACCAACCATTTGAGTTCGTTGATGCCTTCTTATGACAAGGAGAGGAGATGGAGAAAACAAAGCAGCTTCTTAGCACTTTCCTTCTAGACATGCAAAATGCAGAGATAAATTGCCACAAGCGCTCCTTGTTTCCATCAGTAGGAGGGAAAAGAAAACGATCACACTTTTTTTTTTTCCTTTTCTTTCTTCTTTTTTTCACCTTTGCAAACAAAACTCACCAAAAAGAGTCTCCCTCCCTGAAGTTCCTTCCTGTTCCTCCAAATCTGTCTCTGTCTCCTGTGTTTGGCCAATATACAGCTCTGTACAGCTGTATACTGCGGGGCAAGCCCCACTCGCTGCTCAGCCACACACCAGAGACATGTCAGCACTCCAGGAACAAGCAGAATTATGGTGTCAGGGGCTGAGCAGCATTGAGGGGCTGAATCACAGGGAAACCATGCCTCTGCATCCCAGGTGAACGTCATGTGAAGAGCGGAGAGAGAGATAAAGATTATTTATAGCTGCAAAAGCAATTACACAGAGCTGGTGTACAGGAGCCACCAGGCTGCCAGCTGTGGAGGAACAAACACCCCTGGGAGGCATTGAGATGGGGATCTGGGAGCTCATGGTTGGCCAAGGCTGTTTCTGCAGGGACCAGGGTATGCCTGTGTGTCTGAGTGGATGTGTTCCACTGGAAAACCAGGAATAGTTATTGTCCACCTCTGCCTTTTCCACATCAGTATAACTCTGGGTTATAGTCCCCAGCTCCCCATTGTTCAGCTTCCTTCAGAGCTTGAAAAGTCCCCTCTGCTGCTTTCTTTCCCCCTTGGACTAGGGATTTGTTCTGCCTTCGCTTTTGCTTCCCAGAACCATTTGTTGTGTTTCACATTGATTGCTGTCTATTTTCCAATTCTGGCTGTTGGTGGATTTTGCTTTTTATTGCTAATTCCTCTTCTTCCTCCTCTGCTGGGGGAAATACTTCCCAGTTTGTTTTTAACTGATGCTAGAGGGTCTTAAACAATATTTACTAGAGATAAATATTTTGATGGCTGATTTGTCCTGCAGCTCTTGCCAGAGACTGGTGATACCCTGAAACACTGTCTTGTACCCAAACCTGTCAGGGCTGAGATAAGGCCATGGTCTCGCTGTGTAATTTATGGTTGGAGACCAAAGGATGGTATAGGGAATTCACAACTGGAGACTGTGCAGGCGAGACAACAGATCGCCGCAGAAGCCCAGGCATCTGTAAAGTTGGGTTATGTTTAATTTCAAATGCCCTGAAGGTTCTTGTCCAATTTCTGCGAGGTTTTCAGACTGGGACCTAATATGGGTAGAGTTGAGGTACATCTAAGATTCTTTGCAAACAGTGTTTGGGCACTTGCTAGGCTTTTCAGGAGAAGCTGGAGTGGTGCGCTGATACCTCTGCTCAGTGAGGAGGAAAGGTCCTAGGCAGATGAGGATCAGGGGAAGGTGGGTTGCACAGCAGATAAAGACTGCAGCACCATGCACATCACAGGCAGGGAACGGGCAGGCAGGCTCCAGGCAGCAGCACCACCCCAGCAGGACAAATTGCACAGAAACGGCTTTGGAAGCAACTGATGGCCTTTGAATGCCTTTTAGAAAGAGACAAATGATTCAGGGCCAGAGCTGCAGAGGAGAAATTTGGATTACAAGAACTTCTGTCTGATGAGACAGATCTGTCAGCTGAGCTTTATTAATCCAAAACCCCAGCTGAAGCTGTCAAGTCAATCAAGGACCGGAGCTGCTGGCATTGCTCCTGCCCCCGCAAGTCAGCCAGCTTGGTGAGGTGAAGGCACGGGAAAGCTCTGCACATCATCTCTCTTTTCCATTCGGGTTTTTTATTTTAGCCATTGGAAATTTCTATTTTTTTTAAGAAAAGAAGAGAAGAGGTTGGGAAATCTCATCAAAGCCTCTGTTAAAGGACTGCTCGGAAGCTCGAGCTTCAGAAACTAGGCAAGGCTAGTTTTACAGTACTCGGTTTGAACTTCGTTCTGCCCCCGTTTATTTTATGATGCAGTGTTTAGTTAAATGATCACTTACTCCTTTCTCCTGGGGCTTTTCTCTTGTTCCAGTGTATATGGTGCAAAAAAAGTTTTTCAGGAACCACAAATCTGGCCTTTTCCACCACTTGAGTACTTAACTTGCTGCCTGAGCAATATTTTTTTAACAGAGCTTTTTGTCTGTAGCATCTAAAATCATTTGGCATCAGTTCCATTCCCATGGAATTCGTCGGGTAATTAGCTCTTTGTTATAACAGAGCAGCATGTAGCATCGTTACCTGGCATCCCCTAATGCAAGGCTTTGCATGTCACCGTGATACAGTTTTTCTATTAAAGCAGACTGGTTGTAAAGGCCCCAAGAGGCATTTTTGATTCACATGCTGCAGACCAGGCTTCTATATTAAAAACCCATTTAAAGTTTCCCAGCAAAATCTGTGAATTAGAAAAGTTAAATTGTATTAATTCTTCCGAGAGTCCCAAGAATAAGCAAAGCCAAGGTGCTGCTCTCTGTTCCCATACACTGCTCCATGCTAATGCACGCTAATTTTCCTGGGGAGCTAGAGTTACTGCTTTTGAGCGATGCTCTTACAAATAGGTTACTGGAGCTCTGTGCAGGGAAAATGGGTTTATTTTCTGCAGAGAGGATGGTGAATTTGCATCTGAATGAATACCTTTACCTTGAAGGAATTTTCCGTTGTAGGAGTAATAAATTCATCTTGCTGGTAAACTGCTCCAACCACCTTGCCTGTGGGATGTGCATTCCCAGCACTTGCAGCCTCATTGGAAAGGTGCTGGCAGGGAAACCCTGGCCTGGCCAAAGGGTGCTATTAATAAGCCAGGAGCGAAGACAAGCCATCCACACACTGCAGGCATTGCACATGTAGCCAGGCTGGAGATGAGCGGTATGATGGGCAAAGCTGGCTAACGTCTACCTGAGGCTGAAAATGCCACAGCAGCTGGAGCTGAGATGGGGCCACAGGGAGGAGGGATGTGAATTGTAGCTGCATGGGAAGACACAGTTCTGGAAAGGAGCAGATAATCACGGTGGTGATGAACTGCATGAATCATTTAGAAGGATGTAATCTTGCGCCATATGTTATGTGTCAGTACGTAGAGAATGTGTCACATCCATTAGGATAATAATTGCACAGTTCATCTTCTTTTTTTTCGAAAAAAGTACCCAAAACACATTTTCCAGTCTCATCAGTACTTGCAGGACAGAGATAGGCTGCCTGTAGCACTGCATTGCTGCGGCAGAGAGACCGGGTACCAAGGGCAGGTGCTTGGGGAGGCATCAGGCTGTGTTAAAGAAGAGAGAGAAACATCTGGGTGGGAATGGAGGGGGGGTTAGAAATACTGCTTCTGTAGTCCAAGGGAGCTAAATAAAACATGAGTTTTTCCATGGGCATCTGGGAAGAGGTCAGGATTGATGCCAGGCCCTGGACATAGGAAAGCCATAGGCTTTTGTACACTCACATCTGCCACATTTCCTGCCAGAAATGCTCTGAACTCTGAATTTTGTTATGCCTTTTCTGTGCTTACAAACCCTCCTGCTGCTAGAGATGCCTTCCTTGCTAGGGCTCTGCAGCCACAATTGGTGTCCTGTCCTTCTGCAGCTCCCTGGAAGGCCGTGCTGGAGAGCCTTGTGGAACAGGATGGGTGGCAGGGGCACAGGGTGAGCGGCTGCCATCCCTGAAGGACCCCATTTGCTGTGGATAGCGTGGGGCCAGCAGCCACGCAGGCAGCACATGCAGAAGGGGTGGCTGCGAGTGCAGCCAAACCGTTCTCCCAAGGTGCACTGGGTACCGCGGCTCAAGACAGGAATTAGTTTTCATTAGCAGCTTTCCAGGCTTTTAGGCAGCCAAGCAGCCATGCCTGAAAGACTCTGGGGTGAGCTGTTATTATTGCACAAAGGTAGCTAAGCTCCCAAATCCCATTAGTGGAGAGGGAAGAGATGCTGTGAATGGCCTGAGGCAAGACAGCATCCAGCTGTCAGCCAGGGAAGGGCAGTGTCACCTTCCCTCACACCTCACCTTGTCCCACACTGGCAAGGTTGATGGTTTTTCTCCCCCAAGCCAGCTGATCTGGTGCAGACATCCTTCCAAAGCTATCTGACCTCTCCGGAACCCACCATCTCACTGGGGAACACCCTTACTGCCCATGTCCTGCCACTGTCCCCCCAGGCTCCTCTTCCTGCTTCTCCCTCAGTGAGTGCCTTTATACACTCAGCAGCTAAAATCCAGCCTCCAGGTTCCCCCATCAAGCAAAGCTGTAGCTCTCCTGCCAACTTACATTGGCTTGGCAGGGTGAAGGTTACTGTGCAAATTAAATATATTTAGCCTTCCCGGTTTTTATAAGACACTTGACTCGAGCACTACCTGACATTTTGATTCTAAAAAATAGCCCTGCCTAGCACCAGTAAATCCTAAGTCATGAGGCAGAAAAATTGGCCAGGCCAGACATTACCATCAACAGGGAGTCATCACCCATGGTTGCCACTGTTGATCCGGGGAGGCCTCCGGGCTGTCCCACGGTGTGGACAGGGAGCAATGCCCTGTAACAGGCAGTGTTCAGGAGCAGTCCTACGGGGTCCTTGCACACATGCACAGGCACATGCTCAGAGGGACAGGGCCACATTTTGCTTCAAGAGGACAGAAGGAGAGCTCTCATGCACAGCCTGTCCTGTCTTGTGCTGCCCATCTCATGCTGCCTGTTCTGCCGTGGGAGCCTCCTGCCTGTCTTTGTGCAAGTCCTGCCAACAGCGCTCAGCGAGTACTTCCAATTTCATGGCTCTAATTTATCCTCAGTGCTCCTCCTCCTCTCCAGCGGCATAAGCCCATAAGGCTTTTTGAAGAGCAGTGGCACCAAGAGACCTTCAAAGAGATACATTCCCTGTAGTGAGTGGGCACTGGCACCTCTTCACAAACATCGTGGCAGCGAGAGACACTGAATCCCTTCTGAAACGAGAAGCCCTGTGGGGCAGAGCTGTGCACGGATGATGCCAGCCAGCCCTGGCGAGAATGATGGGGAGTAGGCACCTGCAGCCCCGGCGATGCCCCACTGCCTCTCCAGTGCTGGGGACAGAGAGCATCACCCCACTCTGGGGGTGCCTCTGCTCAGCTCACACGCCATTGTCTTCCATTGATTTTTAGGTCCAAAGGGCTGAAAATAACAACACAAGGGAACAGTGAGCTGGCTTTTCATTCTAAGTAATTTTTACCCTTCTCTGATGTCCTGGAGTGTTTCTTGGATGTTCTAGTGATAAACTGCCAAAAAACTCCAAAAAAGCCAGTGGTGCTTGCCATTTCTGTATCTTTCATACTGGCAGAGCATTGAAAAGGGCTTAACAAGCCACCCCACAGGACACAGGGGAACAGTGGCTGTCCTACGTGTCCAGCTCCCAAACCAAGGGGACTGGGAAACTTCTCATTCATCAGAAATTCCAGCAGAATTTTTAGGAAGAAAATGCCATTACCCAGAAAGGGCCGTGGCCATGACCAGAGCTATAGAACAAGGACCAGCTGGGAGTTTCCCAAGGAAATGCATGCTCGCTGGAGATGTGTGGGACTCCCTTTTGGGTCCAGCACCCAGACCAGGGTTTTAGGGAGCAGGCACCAAACTCACACCACCCAGAGCCCTTTTACCTTGCATTTCCTGCCCTAACAGTGCAGTGAAGACTGGGAGCAGAGGAGGACAAAAGCACAGCAGCTCCAGAGAGCTTCCTGAGGCTTTCTGTGTGTTATATTCTGTCAAGCGATTTTCACCCCCCAGCAAGTTCGAGGGAGCGTGGTGCGCAGCGAAGAATTACAATAAAATTGAATTATTCTGGCGTGAGAAATTTTTCTTCTTGCCATTTGTCAAGCTTTCTGCATCTTGTTCCAAAGCAAAGAAAAATCGCCCAGCGATCCATCAGAGAGGGGGAAAACCATAAAACCTCTGCAGCATGTGTGTTGGATGGCACAGCATCCGAACAGCCCCTGGGGAGCCCCTGGGCTCCTCCATAGCCCATCTCCTTGGTGTTGTGCCCCTCTGTTCCTAGTGCCAGGTATTATCTGACAATATAATCTGCTGCAAAAGAGCTGGTGTGTAATGTCAGGCAGGACAGTCCCCGGTGAGGCTGTTTCCAGGGGCAAGTTTCCTTTGCTCTTGTGGATGCTGGAAGTGGAGTGATGGTGCAGAGGTTGTGCTCTCCTGAGCCCCAGCCCGCGGGGAAGACTCACCTGCAAAGATGAATTTCATATTGATTTCTATAGCTAGATGCCTGCTGTACTGCAATTCTCTATTAGTGAGCTGAGCAGCACACGGCAACGGAAAACTTGCAAGGAGGGCTTGGACTGCAGAAGGGTTTTCTGAAAATCCAGGAGAAACTCATTTTGGCACAGATCTGATAAAAATAGCTTGGATTTTGTTAGCAGTACAGGGAAATGAAGCAAATCCCTGTTCTTGCCCCCTCCATCGAAAATAATAATCTTGAATTGGTCAGACTTTGTGAAACTGGAATGAAAGGGAATTCAACTTGCATTTTTTATAGTTTTTTTCCTCAAAAAATGTATAGGTAAAAAAAAACCAACACACAAACAAACAAACAAAAAAGTCAACTCAAAGATTTGACAGAGGACACTGAGATTTATTTCATTCAGAAAGCAGAAATCTAAATTTTGACTCTAATTAAATATTTGACTACTCGATGCCATTCCCAGACTTGTTCCGTCAAACTGAAGTAGACAGTGTTCAAAAGGAAGACAATTCTGAATTCCATCGATCTCTCCTTCTGCCTTTTATGTCTGTATTGCTGGACCATGTCCTACCTACACTCACACCCTGAAAACCCAATCTTGGCCATAGGGAAGTCCAGATTCCAAAGTGCATCTTCCCTCAGTGCCGTAACACCCAAAAATGAAGGAGACGAGGCTGGGATTCACTCAGTGCCTTGCTCCTGCTCAGGAAATTTGGGAAGTGTGAAGAGCCTGTGTTTGCTTTGGGGTATGGCAGGGGATGCTCTGGGTCCCAGACCTTGGCCTCTGCTTAAGACCTCTCTGGATTCTTCTGCCCTGCTTCATTCTGCTCCTTTGCAGGTCCTCATCAGAGCAGCACCCTGCTAGCACAAATGGGGAGATGGGGAGCTTTGTAGCTTCTTCTTTCTTCTGCAGTAACCAAATTCATATCGTCTTCCAGAAGATTATGATGAAATAGCATTTTCTGGATGAGACGACTGTTCAGCCAACTCTATTCTGGTTTGCCACATCTGTTTTATCTGTGAACACTGCTTCTCAACAGACCAAGGACTTTCTATTTCTTTTTTTTTTTTTTTTTTTTGGCCTAGAAAAGGTCAAACTCATAGATTTTATTTGAACTTCATAGAAGAAGCTGTATTTGACTTGGCATATGTCATGAGGGGTGGAGGAAGCAGCAAGACGTGGCTCAGAGGCTGAATGGGTGAAAGACTGAGGGACAGGATGATCCAGCCCATAAGGCAGCTCAGAACAGAGCACCAAGTGAGGACTGAGGTGATTCCAGTGGCACTGGATTCCCTCACCATCCCCTCCTGTTAAACAGCATGGTCACAGTCCCTGGCCCCCTCTACTCATTAGATGCACTCATTAGTACTGTTGGAACTGCAGCACCAGTTGCGACCATTTGCCCCAGAGGGGTGGTTGTAGGTGTGGATAAGAACCCACTTGCTCACTCAATCCCATCAATCGCAGTTATCAGTGGCTTCTGCAAACACTGGGGGCTGGCCACAAGAGTGGTGTTTGCCAAGGGTCTGTGAGAGGTGAGGTGCTGCTCCCCAGCCAAGAAGAAACCGAGCCCTACAGACTTCTCATGTCCACAGCTTGCTGCCTTCGGGGGGCTCCTGTTGCAGATATAGCACCCAAACTTAGCTAAGGACAGAAAGGGCGGAACATCAGTGACACCAGAAACCTTAATCCTTGCCTTGCAAAGGGTTGACTTTACATCTTAAGGATTTCTTTCCTGCCCTTCAAGTTCTCTTTGCCACCCGCAGTATGGTTCATCTCTCTTTGATCTGAGGATGCCTGCACAGTGCCAGCTGGCAGGAGTTCCCTTTGACAGCCTGAATCTGTCAGCACCAAATGCTTTCAACTCTGGAAGGTACCGCTGTGGATATTAAAGTCAAATAAAGTGGCTGTCCTTTCAAAGATTTTTTTTTCTTGAAAAGAAAAGAAAGCCACAAGCCTTTTTAATGTGTTAAAAGTAATTAAAAAGGGACTTTAAAAGTCTGAACTTTTTCCTTTGTTCTGTATAATGCTGTTCTTAAAAACTGTTTCTCAGAAAGGTGCTTTGTCCCCACCAGCGATGGTACCCAGGGCCAGGCTCTGCCCTGGTTTATCTGGGTGCAGAGGTGGACAAGTCAACAAATCTCTGCTGTTTTGCTCCTCTGACAGTTTTGAAGAGTAGGAATAACCTGTCATGGTTATTTTGGGTCGGTGTCAGCACAACAGGGCACTTCCTCAGACTTTCTGGTGGCCTGGAAATACCAAATAAATTAATAATGTCATTTACTGTTATGCAAGAAACCATTTCCTTGGATCTCAAATGAGAGACACTTTCAGATGTGACTGGTTTGTCATGGTCTTTACATTTTTCTTTGAAGGAACCAATAATTCTGTTACTTCAGATTAAGAAAATAAATTGCATAAGGGGTTTGTTTCACCACTGAACACTTCACTATTTCTTCTCCTTTTTTAGTGGGGAGGAGGCAAACCCAACTTTCCAAATTCTCTTCCAAGATGTTTAGCGAAAGGTTTTCCCTTGGGTAGCAAAGCATGAGTACCCCTGGCTTGGAATGTGATGCTGGGACCTTCGCTACTGCCTTCCCTGACTGCTCCTCCATCCCCTCTATCCCCTCCATCTCCTCCATTCCCTGTATGGTGTCTCCCAGTCAGACCTGTGAAAACACTGCTGTTTCTCAGAGGTCACAGGCATGCACACCATAGGAACCTCTTTGCCCACCAAACCTGCTCTCAGATAAGCAAGAAACACACATTAATCTAATTACCAGTGTCCTGTAAGAGCAAATACTTAACTAGTGAAATCAAGGCAAGGAAAAACGAGTTTCTTAAGAGTTTCTTTAAAATAGAGCTGAACAGGCTTTATACAACTGACATGCTTCCCAAAAGCAATGTCATTCTCTGAGCTCATGGAGGCATCATGTTCCCAGCATGGCACTTCTGCCTGAACACATACCTCAGCCAGCTGCAGACTGAGCACAAAGGACACAACTTTGAGTCCCAAATCCAGTGATTACCTGTTTTCATAAGAAGAAGGCAGTTCTCATCACCTCTCTCTGCAGACACCTCTGTCCCTGGCAAAGCCAGCCCTGAGGAGCACACGAACCTCTCATCCTGCATAAAGCAGCCTCAGGTCCTGCTTGCATGGATGCTCAGCTCTCAGCTGTGCCAAGTGCTCTTGCTCTGGTCCCTCCGGCTGTGGTTTAGATGGCTCTTCATCAGCACTCTCCTGGTTCCTACCAATGTCCCTTGTCACCCTTCATCCCCCAAGGTTCATTTCTCCCTCTTCATGGGTACACACAGCTCCAGCATAGGACCCTGACTGGTGTTAGTGGTCAGAAATGGTTGGGACATGTTTATTGGGAAGTGTGTGTGAGGTTTGTAGCCAGAAACCCCCGGTTACCCAATGAAAGCTTGCACTTTTTATCAGCACTCAGCCTTTGCTTTACTGTCTGTGCTCACAGAGCAGGACCAAGCAGACCCACAGGCCAGAGGTGATGTTTGGGAGGCACGAGCCTTTCTAAGGCTGCCAGAGCCAGACTGCACCAACTTCAAGCAGCCACAGGCAGGGGCAGAAGAGCAGCTGAGTTCTGCTGCTCAGCTCCCATGCAGCACCCATCACCACCAGCATCTCCCCTGGTGTTATTGCTATTGGGCTTTGTTGGCTTGACTCATTAAGCTTGATAATTTCTCTGTGCATTTCAGGTCTCTCTGGAGCCCCAAATCACACCTCTCTGAGGCTTGAAAGAGCCGTCGCTCTGACATGTTCCCTGCAGAACCAGCTCCCCTTATTCCTTACGGACCTCATGCAATAAATGCGAGGAACTGTCTGTAGGGAAAGCAAGAGCAGATCCTTTCCTACAGAACTGACCTTAACTACAAACTAAATTTGGGTTAATTATGAATACATTCTCCAAGATAAAAGTTGAAGGAAGAGCTGAGCATCAAATACACAATGAATCTAATTAACGTGAACACAGCTAATTAGATTTGAATCTGCTCACAATATTGCATGTGTGCTTGAAACTACTGGCTTTATGGGAGTAATTAAAAAAAGTTAAGTAGGGTTGGATTCACAAATTAAGAAGCCCAAATGATTTCCTTTTAAGCATTTGGTCTTTCCATATATTGTTGGTTTATTTGATTTCTTGAAGAAACTGTTAGTTGTGGACCATTTATCCCTCCAGAAGCTGATAGATTTGAGTTCCCAGAACTGCCACCATTCATGCACAGGGAGATAGGGATTTGCAGGAGGTGCCATTTGGCACAACTCTTTAGGGAATAAAATGCATCCTGCATGGGAAATCACTTGCAGAGCAGCCAGGGCAGGAGTGCAATGGCTGCTTAGATAGCCAGGTTGGGGACATCAGACCAAAACTTCTCCCACATCCCCCCAGACTTCCCATGGTTGGGAATGATGAAGCTCCAGGGCAGGTCCTGACTGTCCAGACTGTCCTTCCTGCTGTGAGCTTGCCCTGCTCCTGGGGCTGGACCATGGCTGCTGAGCACACCTAGGTGGCACTAGGAGACAGTGGGTGGGTAGGAAGTTTCCCAGGGCCAGCCCAGGTGATGGGAATCAGCCTGGGGCAGGGCTGCTGGGGGATAATCAGTAGCTCTGGGCATACAGAAAGATTTCTGGTGTGTGAATAGGGCTGAGGATGTGGCACAGGCTCTCAAGAACTGGAAGCAGCTGCACGGTCCTTGCACCAGCTCTGATATTCTATAGGGGGAGAAAATAGTGAATTTATGGCTGAGGAAATGGTGTTCTGCTTCTTCCTGTGACATCTAGAAATGGTAAGTGCCTTTGGGTTAAGCATCCTGCTGGGGCAGCCCCTCTCCCTGGGAGGGAGCAACCAAGGGATGAAGCTTCTTGGAGCTATGCTGGGATGAACCTAGAGGTGGGGAGTTTTCTGGAGAAGTGCTGTGTGGGACAGCCAGCAAATTCTGCTAGTCTGTCCTCCCTCCCCCACCAACCAGTGTGCAGGTCCTGGTATCCCTTGCAGGCTGCTGTCTAGTGATGAAAGGGGCCTCTGTGTGCAGTGGAAGTACATATATTAAATAAGATGTATCACATATGTTAGAAGGGCTTAGACCCTAATGAAATTGGACTAGCCTTAGTCCTTAAAACTGTCACTTTAGCAATTTGTTTTATTTTTCTTTATCAGTTGTAAAGGAGGATGAAATTCTGCTCTTGTTCTGTGTTTCATGCTTCTAACTGCTGCTCCTTCTCACTGTCACACACAGACGTGGTCTGGTTTAGGTTCCTGACAGCCTCTTTATAGCTGGATAATCCACCATGGCTGAAGCTGTTGGTCAAAAACTGCCCTTGTGTTCCTATTCTCTGGTCAGTGGGATGGGGAATCCAGCCTGGACCAAAGCCCTGCATGCACTGCAGCATGCACAGCTCCTGATGTGTATTTCATGCCCCATTCATGCTGTCTTGGGAGCCTTCTGCCTGTTTTTGAGGCCCTATTTTGTTGGTTTGTACCTGGGAGAAAAATGGCTTTTTGTTCAAACTGTTCACAAAGCAGAGGAAATGAAGTGCAGGGTGCGGGAGATGCAATGGAAGCTTGCCTGGGAATTTTGGATACTAGTGCATCCAGCAGAGGCAGTTGGCTTTACTTAATTAAAATGATCGTTGTGCTGAAATACCTAATTAGATTCAGGCACCTGTAGCCAGACAACCACAGTATTATATATTAGCTACTGTGGCAGAGATGTTGCTGCTGCACTCAATGGCTCTTGCCTGGCACTGTGTCAGATGGCTGCCCTGGTTCACTGGGCTTCCTCATGCTGTGTCCCCTTTTCGGAGACAGCCTCCTGTCCTTGCTATGGATCCGTCCTGGAGAGATAGGAGAAAGTGTTACATCCTGTGGTCATGGTGCTGCTCTGTGCTCCCACAGCTGAGATGTGTGTCACCTCTGCCTGCTCCGTTGTGCTGTGCTCTGCCCCAGCAGCCTCTGCCCTTAGGCAAACCACTTCTCAGGCTGAAATCTGTCACCCAGGTCTCATGTTGTGTCAGTTCCCAGGGCATGTGCCTGCCACAGCTCTTGGTGCACCAGGTTCAGGTGGCGTGCCCTGCAGGGCAATTTCCCAGCATTAAAAAGATGAACTTGGCTTTCTGCATGCACCTTTCTCTCAGCCAGAGTGCCTGAAGGTTTAGCTGGTCGGGAAACATCTTCTGTCACTGTCCTGGCAGCAAACACTCAATGGGCACTGAGATAGGCCAGAGCAGCAGCCACAGATTTCAGGAAAGTTGGGGATTTAAAACTCCCAGCTCCAAGATCAGAGGCTGGGAAAGCGGGATCTGTGGGATACATGTCCTGTAGGAAATGCTCAGCTCATACAAACATCTCCAGGGCTGCAAGGAGCTGGAGCAGGCAGTGGGATAAGTGCTGGGCCACAGTCATGTGTGCTGCAAGCGTGGTCCTTGGGATGGAGAGTGGTCTCAGCCCATGCTGAAACAGCCATGGCATGTGGCTACCTGCAGACCCTTGTTTTTGTGTCGCTGCCTGCCAGTATCGTTCAGTTTCCTTCCAGCTCTGGCAGTGGATCCCCCCCAGGATCTGCCATTTGCAAATGCAGTGATGGCTTCTTGTGCAATGCCGGCATGGCACACAGACCATTACAGCACCCTGTGTCAGATCCCATACTCCCTCCAGACCTTCCCTAAGCTGGGATAAGGGTCTCCAGGACATGGCTTGAGCAGCTGAGCCCAGCTAGCTCTGTCAGGCCACTTGTGTGGGAGCTTGCTAGGGACAGGACAGGAATGTGCCAAGTGCTGATGTGCAGCTTTGTTGTGTGATTGAACCAGTGACGGGGGAAGACAGGAGTTAATGAAACCAAATATGGAATTAGAGAGGTGAGGATTGCTTCTGTTCCCTTAATGGGGATGAATCACCAGTGATGCCTTCCCATTCCTGGCTGTTGGGGTGAGATGGATAGGCCCCCCACAGCTGTGCTCAGGGGATGCTGTAGGAGCACAGTGCAGCAGGCTTCCTGGCCCAGAAGCTGCAAGAGGGACAGTTGCACCTCCCAAGGAAAAGGGACACTGCTCAGGAAGCACCAGCAGCCGGGCCACAATTTTGGGTGCTGGGAGGGAGAGTGAAACCCCTGAGCTGCCAGAGCAATTCATGAGTCACCGAGTCCTGAATTTCACTCCAGCCCACCCATCTGTCATGACTTGGCTGCAAGATAGAGCCATGAATGAGTAATCTTCCCACACAGAGCAGAGCAGGAACAGACGGGAATACGCCCTGTATTTTCGAAGTGGAGGTTTTGATTACCACGGAGCACAATAACTGACAAGCACCTTGTGGTGTAATTATTGTTGTGAAAGTAAAACTACCACCACTTGCCATTGAATGTGCTGCGGAGTACTGATTTGGCAGCACCAAAAAGGCATGTCTGCTTGCAGCGTGGCAACGAATGTGTCTGGGGAGGAGGAATATGGGGTCTAATGGGGAGAGGGAAAGGCCACACTGCACTGAAGCCTTTTCCTCTGCAGGGTGTGCAAGCTCCTCTGGGAACCCAGCCAGGATATGGCAAGGCTCCAGCAAAGGATCCTGTAGATCATTGTAATGTGACTATGTCTTACAACCGCACAGTGTGTGCAAGAAAGGGATGTTGAGATCAGCTGAGCTTTGTCCTTTTAGAAATTGTGAGCTGATCTATTTCCCTGTTTGAAGACCTCTGACAGCTCAGTGATGCTCACAAGCTCCTGTGCCAGCAGCAGTGAATGGGGAGGCTGGAGGAGACGGGTGTGTGGTTTGCTCTTCATGCTGAGCCTGCTCCCTCCAGTCCGATGCAAAAATTGGAGTTATTGCCACAGCATTTCCCAGTCTTCTTGGATCCAAAAGCACATCAGTACTTATTTCGTTTAATTTGCACTCAGCTTCCCGCAAGGAGCTTCTTGCAGTTCTATCCCCAGAAATATTTTCAGAGGAAAAGGTCAGCTCTTCAGGGCCCAGCACTTTATAAAGCCCATAGTGAGGGGATATCATACTGTAGCTAGAATAGAATTGGCTTCTCTGTTACTGAAACCCTCTCAGGTCGCTGCCTTGTTTGCCAGGCTCGGAGTAATTAATTTCTCTCCATTTCAGCTGTTTCCAAGAGCACTTCCCACCATCCAGTTTGGAGCTATGGGGTGCAGAAAGCCTTGCTGTTAGGAGGACTCCTAAGCCTAACAGTGGGATATGGCTGGGTTTGGAAACTGTATTTGACCCTTCTTGTTCACAAAGTCTTTTGTTAGTGGCAAAGTGATATTTTGGGTGGGGTGGTGGGGTGGTGATTGTGTTGTGGAGGAGAGGAACCCTCATCATTGCTTGGTGAACAGCTCAGTTGTTCAGCTTTTACTGCTTGGGTAGTACCAGGCAATTTTGGACCCAGTCCCTTCTCAAAGCCCATTTCATTTCAGAGCAAATCAAACTCTGGTTGCTCTCTTCCAATTATGTTTCTGGCTTGTGAGGAGCTGAGGCAATTCCAAACAACACTCTCTTTCTTTGGAATGCTAATGAATTCTCTGTTTTACAGAGCTATCAGAGGTCTTCCTGGAAGACTCAATGTATTGGGTTTTCTTGAGGGAGTGCAAGATTTTTTCCTCTCCTACCTTTGGTATCCTTTTCAGCGGTTAGGATGGCTCCCAGCTCCCTCTGTGCTTCTGCACACAGTGCTGAGACCCCCAAGGGCACGTCTCCTTTCCCAGGGAAAGAAGCTAGCCCATCCTCCAGTGTGACTTCCAAACTGGGGAGGGATGTACAGGGAAGCCGACAGGAACCTGTGTAGCTGGATGGGGGGGAAACTGAATGTCAGGCTGGGTAAAGCCTTGAGCTCTTATTTAGGGAAACATCCAAACATGCATGTGTTATCAGCCAAGTTACCTCCCTAAACTCATTTGCACAGATGCATTTCAACACTCTGCAGCACTCTGCAAAAAGGAAAAAATTGATTTTTCTCACTGGTTCAGTGACCAGAGTGTTTGGGTTCTTTTAAAATCCTTATTTCACATTGAATGAAGCACTTGATTCTACTCAAAAGAAAACACTTTGGTTTTGTTCTGCAGTACTTACCATTCTCATTTAAATTTAGCTTGATTTCTAAATGAAACATTTCTAACAGATCACTGGAGCCTGTCAGGATTGCTTCTATTTAACATTATGACTTAGAAACCATAATATTTTGGGGAAGGAAAAACACTTTGCCAAATGTACAATCATTTAAGTGAGTCTGAAAAGGCAAACAGCCTCTAAACAGATGACCATGAGTCCAGAGCCTTGGTTGGGGTCTACTAATGCTGAAGTAGCCAAGCTGAGCTGGTGTCTTGTATATTCCTTCCAGGCACACAGAAGCCCCAGGTCTTCCTCTTTGTCCGTGTCTGGCTGGATGCTGTTTTGGCATGATGTGCAAGCAGGGGACCAGCAAGAACAGGCTTCCTGCTGGGAGGAAGTAACTGGTTTTGGTTGGGAGGCACCCCCAGCCCCATTCAGGCTGTTTGGATGCCAGATTCTCTGTCTCAAGTCATGGGATGGGATGGGAGGAGGGGGAACAGGGCTTTAAATCCTCAGTCCTCTTCCCCATTTCTCCCCCTGCCTCCTACACCCCTGAATTATTCACTTCATTGCACAGATCTCATGAATTATTGATCTCAAGTTTGGTGTCTCCTAGCAACATGTTTACTTATTTCATCACCATCCTTGACCAGTCTCTTGGACACAGGGATTGTCTCTGGCCCCTCTCCCAATGTCTCCCCTTGGTAGTTTTCTGCCTGGAGTCACCATGCTCAGATGAGTGGGATCCAAGTGCATGGTTCTTGGGACTACCTCTGTGCTGCATGGGACTGGTGACCACTGGCAAGCGGAATCTTCAGCGCTTGGGTCCAGATCCTTTATAGATCCCCTCTAAGCTTCTCTGTGCTTTAAGTTGAGCTTGCAGCTGGCTTTGAGGCTGGCATGTGTTTGGAGGGGGTGCTTACAGCAAAGCTTTCCTTCCAGCTCCTGCTGGATCAGTCCCGCACTCTGTGCAGGTGCCTGATTGAATCCCCAGTGCCCATGTTAAGAAAGGGCTGATGCAGCCCATGCTACAATTTCCTATAAAATGCCACCTTCTCTCCCTATGTTTCATGCATAATTCAGAGGATCCTCTAAAAATAAAGTTCCCCAGGCAGCCTCTGAAGCCTGAGTAATTTGCCTTCAGGATCATGGGAGAGGTGAAGAGCTCTGTTCTCCCTTGGGGCTGCTCATTAGCAGAGAGGCTGAGGTCTGCCTGAGGTCCCATGGGCACACTTGCTGCTGTTAGAGCTCAGAGAGCAGAAACCCAGCTGGTGTGGTGCAAGATCCTGGTCTCTGCTCTGCGAGGGAGTCCAGGCTGGGCTCTGCCTTCCCCTTACTGCAGGGACAGGCTGTGAAAAACCTCCACTCATATATTTTTTTCCATGTTGTGTTGTCTTGGCACTGACTGGCAGTGACAGAATAATGCCATGGGGGGTTCGGAGAACCATGTCGTACTGAGCAAGAGTAGCAAAGGTTGCTCGTTAACAAGATAATAGCAATGAGAGGACTATATTTAGCTGTTACACGTTGATTTGCGCGAGTATCCACAAATGTCTGCTACCAAACTGAGAACTGCATAAGTTAAAATACAGTACATCTGCCCATGGGAATGTGTTTTGAGTATGCTACGTCACCCCCAATCCAAGGTTTAATACCCCTAGGTCAGATTCAAAGGGAAAAAAAGAAAAGGCAAAAATCTCAGCTTTCCCTCCAATGTCCCCTGCTCTCCTGAGATAACCTTGGTGTTCTGCTTTACTGAATCCAGGTTTTATGTACAGTAAAGATGGGTCCTACTATCCAACTCATGTTCAACTTTCATCCAATTTAATGACTCCCAGTATAACATTTAAAAGACAAGAAAGGGCAAAGTTGGAAAAAGTCTGTTCCCTCTTTTGTTTTTAGCATTTTGGCAACCCACGTTATCTGCTAGAAACTCTCTTCTGATCAATGGAGTGATAAACTAAAGACCTTTGTTATGCTATTAATTATGTCCATTAATTACGTCTTCCTCTGCCTAGAGAAAGGTCTCTGCCAGCTTGTCTGCAAATCTTCAACAACAGGCATTTCCACAGGTGGGAGTGACAGGCAGGCAGCAGAGTGGATCTCAGTTCTTCCTTTAGTTAATGGCCTTGGTAGCAAATCCCAGGAGAAGCAGAACATGATCAAAGCACTCCAACAACTCAACATTTGCTCTTCAGCCCTGGTGTTTCCAGGGCTCACCAGGGTTTACTCCTGTCTGAAGGCTCCCTGAGCAGCCAGGAGTAAATGGATAGGTCAGTAGTAAGGATATGATGGGCAGCAGACAAGAGTCCCTTTGCATTTTCTGCTGGTTCATCAGTCCTCTCCTGGTTTCTCAAAATAAAAACCAACATAAATAGTTCTTTTGAATTGACATGACAATAATAAATGGTTTGGGAGTGGCTCTATGCCCTGCTCTGGCAGGGATACAATCCTGAGATCCTCTGAATCCCCTATGTGCCAGCGCAGAAGTTTCTGCTGGTGAGGGCTGGAAGACCAGGACAGATCTCTGTATACTGGACCTCCTCACTCCTTTCCATGTGGTGGGTACTTAACCGGTGGGCCTCGGCATTGCAGGATGCAGTGTGTGATAAGCATCTGCATGGCTTTGAAAAGTTCCTAGGCAATTGTTTGAAAATAAACCTGTCACAGAGCATACGCACCAGCGGGGCTGGTTTTGCTCTGGGATGGTTGTGCTCTGTCATGCTCCGTGCTTTGCCCATGACTCTCTGCCATGCAGCTGATAGTGTTCACCAGTTGCATGAGCATGTCTGTGCAATTTCAGCTGTTGCCAGCATGCAGGCCTGGGGTTTGCACAGGTATGTGTGCAAAGGGGATTTCTCCACAGAAATGATATTTGCAGTGTTTCTGGGCAATGGTTTTGTTACAGAGAGATAAGGCGACTGTAGATGAGAAAGCAGCTGGAGACTGCGCTAGACAATAGCTCTTAATTTAAAATACTGTTTCCAGGCTGTTTCTGTTGATCTGGGACTCCTGCTTCTGATGCTTTTGAGACGGATCTCATCATGTTTCTCCTGGTTTGCTCTGATCTAAGCTCTCTAGAAGGCAATGGAGTGACTCTGGGTTTTGCTGCTGGTCAGGACTCTCCTTGCTCATGCCAGCCTGAGCATGGGGTCCAGCCCCACAGCTGTGACTTCAGTGAGGCTGGGAAATGGCCTACATATATCTTATTGGACAGGAAATTGTTATATAGTTTTAGGATAGTTTTCTATTCCTGTTGATTGTTTAAATTATATTAAGAGGCAGTATACTCACTTAGCTTGCTACTGCATTATTTTAGAGCTTTGGAGCTCATGGCAATGTTGAATGTATTTTTTTTGCTCAAAGATTGGGAGTTTTTCCCCATCCCCTGACCTTCTGTGTTAGCAGAAGTAATGCCTCTTGCTTTGCAGCTAATGGTTTCAAAGTGGAAAATGTGTAATGGAATTGGAGACAGCTGCTAGGATTTGCAAAGAGCCTGAAATAGTCACTGCAAGATGCCAACTGTTGTGTGCATTTTGCTGTGCTCCTACTCATAGTGCAGGAGGCATTTTCATTATGTGCTTATCAGCATGTCCAAGGAAGAAATGATCAGATAGTAGAGCTATAATACAGGAAATGAAGGAGGGAAGAGATGGAGATGTAAAAATTCAGCTGTGCCATCTGGTAGCAGCTCTTGAAGGAACATCTCTAGGTCCCTTGATGTTGCAGGTGCATCCAAGTGCCCAAAGTTTCTCCTTGCCTAGGTCAGACAGCTCAGAAAACCTTGCTGGGATCCAGGACTGAAGTGGCTAGAAATTGGAGAAGTTCCCAGCCATCCCCCGGGCAGTAAGCTTAGCTTACTGGAAGATGCTGTTCCTTCTGCACCCAAAAGCTGCTGTCCCTGGAGTGTCTGGGATAGGACACAGTTATCTTCTTTTCTTTTTAATCTAAGCAAAGCAGGCAGCTGGAGGGGATGGCAGAGCACAAGAGCTTTGCTCAGACGCCAGGGGTTGTGCAAGCAGGAATCCTTCATCTCATTCATCCATGGGAATGGCAGCATTCACCTTTTGCTGTATTCTTCCCACCAAGTTACTGAGTGCTGCTGGCTGAAGCTCGCACTGTGGTGCTGACAGGGTTGCTCTCGCAGGCAGTGTGAGGGGCAACAGCTCCCTTCACTCTCCTGAATGGATGGACAGTCAGAGCTAAATGTGAGAGCACTGCGGAGCTCACGTATGAGGGATGTGCAGGCTCAGACTTCTGCATGCCACCAGCTCCCTGTAGCCAGGAGGAGAGGGTGAGCTGTGGCTCACACAAGCTCCAGGCTAAGTCTGTGCCCTCCTTCCAGTGAGATGCATCACGGGCCAGGCCAGCATCAGTGTCTGACACTGCTTCAAATGTTTGATTTCCCACGGAAGAGGTCAGCGGACAATAACATTGGAATAGATGAGGGAGAAAAGGAAATTCTGGGAGCACTGACAGCCCCTTCCCCCCTGCGTTTGGTGAAAACAAGGTCATTTCTGCAAGCCCTGCTCCCTGCAAAGTGTTTCTGGAAGAGCTGATAAGAAGCTCTCTCTTTTGCTAGGAGATTCCTTCGGGCCTTTTTTGAGATGCACACAAAGACATCCCCTGTCTCAGAGAGCATCCCTCACTACAGTGGGAACGTGCAGTGCATCAAAACAACCAGCCCCCTGCCACCACACACCTCAGCTGCGGTGTCCTTACAGGATGAGCATCAAACCCCTGATGTCCTCCTGCCCTTGTGCCCTCTCTGTGCTGGCTGTGCTTATCAGTCCAGTGTTGAGTGGGTATCACCACGTTCCTGGAGGTGCCATGTCAGAGACTCCAGCTGACCAGAAACTAAATGGGCTCTTTTGATTGCTATTGAGGACCAGGGCTCTGCGGCCCTGCTTTCCATCCTGCCCACAGGTACCTCAGCCCTTGCCCTCCTGCTTGTTTCCCACATGCCCTGGGCAAGTGCAGCCCTATAAAGCCCACCCTTGCTTCTGCCGTTCGCTGTTGTCAGACCCCTCCAACCTGCCCGTTGTATTGCAGTAACCGCTCTGTCCCTTGCCAGTGCACTTGTCTTGCATGGAAACTTCTGTTTGCTCGAAAGGAGCCTCAGCCATGCACCAGCACCTGAGTGATGCCGCAGCTACTGGCTAGAGAGAGGCTCTGAATGCTGCAGCATTCAGATAGCTGTCCCTTTACAGTACTTTATAAATTCAGGTTGGGAATATTTGTTTTAACGGCATGACCCATTTAGTGCATTCAGATGTCTCCTGCTGAAGTGACAGTTTTAACATTTCCCTTTAACCAGTACAGATTGTGCCACCCCTGGGTAATGTGTTAACAAATCACATTGTTCGTGCTGCACAATAAACCACTCTTATCTCATGCTGGGAGAAGCCACAGAGGCCTTGGTGAGACCACACTTGCTTCATGAGCTGGGGCCCAGGTTTGGAGCCAGCTGACATTGGCTGGCCAGCACCATGCACAAAGGCTGAGCCTCCAGTAGGAAGGTGATGCTATGCTGAAATGGAGGGGTCAGACTCCCAGGGATGCTGTGCACCACTACAGAAATGATCTCTGCATCACCTGAGGGTGGAACAAGCAGCAGAGGCTAAACTCTCCTTTTACCTCCCATTGCTTGCTCTGAACGAGTCCCCTTGTACAAGGGGAAGGCAGAAACAGTGAACACTGAATCAATTCTTCATCTGTGGCAGCCCTGCTAGCCCTATGCCTCATCTTTGCCTGCTGAAGATATCCTAATCTGCAGTTCTCAAGCAGAACAGAAGTTGTCATTTGATATTCCTTTCAAGTTCTGGAGGAGAGAAAATGGGATGAGGTGCCTCAATATCTCAGCATCTCACCAGAAAGCCTGCCACAGGTGCCTGTGATAGAGGACACCAGAGGAAGTTGGGCATGATATACTTATTATTCCCATAAAAGTGAACTATTCTTGTTTGTTGCTGTTGTTTGGTG
Source organism: Coracopsis vasa (assembly GCA_026283785.1). Lineage (NCBI taxonomy): Eukaryota > Metazoa > Chordata > Aves > Psittaciformes > Psittacidae > Coracopsis > Coracopsis vasa. The sequence continues at coordinate 22,642 of JANHGB010014535.1, read as the reverse complement.
GCTCCTTTGATACAGGCCTGTTTATTTACTGAGGTGGCCAGATCTATGTGACTTCAAACATCAGGAAAAACAGTAAGCATTGGAGAGTACCGAGTTATTTAGGACTTCAGAGGGAGCCTTAATGTTCACCTACATAAAGACCTGCTGCCTCCTCCCTCTGTGTCCTCACACCCTGTGCTACACCAAGAGAAAAACCACTGGATGTGGCTGGATTTTCTTGGCTGACAGAGGTGGGGTTTTGCTCAGCACCTCTGCTCAGCTGGGCAGACATTCAAAAGACAAAGGTTCTTCAAAGATGGCAATCTGCTTTCTCTGGAAAAGCTTTCAGACCCAATGGTAAATGCCACCTTAAGTCCAGTGAAACTGCAGCAGTGCCTCAGAAGAAGACAAATGGCTTTGTTCAGAAGAAACATCACCAAATACGGAAGGAGAGATGCAACTTGTGCACTACCCCTAAACTTGTAGCCCCCCAGGAAACATCTTCCTGCTAGGCTCCAGTCCGAGCCTGGCACTTCCCAGAGAACAAGGGCATCCCCACAGCCACCTCCCATCCATGCCTGCTCTGCATAGTGTCCTTGTGCTGTGGGCATCCCAGCCTCTGCCCTGAGCTCCTGCACCCACCTCCTGCCCTTACGGAATCGGAGATAACCCCCAGCAACGCAGTGCTCACTGAGCACATGTCTGGGGCAAGCATGCAGGCTCTGTGATGCCTTCATCTGGGTTCATGTTGCAGTGATTCTTCTTGCATTCCCATGCACTGGCATGGCACCATAAATCATATCTAACTGCTGTCACCTGCAGAAAGAAAAAACATCTCTTTGGCCAGGCATGCCTTGTGGGGCAGATTGCTCTAGAAGTTTGGGGCAATTTTGGCATGTCTGTAGGTTGGAGGTTGCTGTGTTTTGATTTGGGGAGGAGAGGCCAGCACTGGCCAGAGCTCTGCAAGATCTCTTAAATCCTGCAGCAGCACTAAAGCCACGCATATCAATTTGCACTGACCCTAAATGCCATGGGATGAATTTGCCGCTTAAGAGGGTTTTAATGCACTTTGCATGCTTTAGCATCGTTAATGACTTAATGAATTAGGCTAATGATGACTTCTGAGTTGCACATAGGCTTACATACAAATGCTCAGCCTGCTGCATGGGACTGAAAAGATAATTTCCTTTTCCTTTCAGGCTATTAGGCAGGCTGGGAAGAGGAGGAAATGCACAGATTCTGGAAGGACCTGGAGATGAGATGCTGTGTCAGGCAGCACTGCTGAGTACCTGGTTGTCTGACCAGGAGGGCTCTGCAGGCAATGGACCCCAGGAAGGCAGCTGAGGCCAAGCAAAGGAACCAGTGAAACACAAAGGGAGGGTGTTTCCTGCCCTGTGGGAGGGAGAGGGAGAAAGAATGGGTGTGAGGGACCAGCAAGAGAATGAATGCAGTGGACTGAGCTTGGGATGGAGAGGCTGGTGAGAGCACCCGTGATGGCTTCAGTTCCTGCTGAAAGACCAGTTGTGATAATGCTTATGTGCTCTGCATCAAGACTGTTTCTGGAGCATTTAACCCAGGTAGCTCACTGGTATCCTTATGCAGCCAGTCACAGTGCCAGGGAACCTGGTCCAGGCAGGTCAGTGACCGAGCAGCCTGTGTTTCTGTAGTGCTGCTATCTTGTCTCTGACATGGTCCTACCAAGAGGACTCTGCAAATCCTGCCTCTGCAGAGCCTGGAGGGCCTTGTTTGGCTGTCTGCCCTGTGTTGCTCAGGGCTGTTCTCATCCTGGGAAGGACTTAGCTGATGTCTCTGGCTAAAAGTACATGATACACTGCCTCCAGATCTGCAGCCAGCATGATTTTTTCTTCACTAAGTAAAAGAAACTGGTGCATTGGAATGATTTTCCTCTCCTTAGGCTTGGCTGATTATTGATATTGGCTCAAACACAAGGAGGCTTAACAATAGCTAAGGAGCAGCAATCACAGGCAGGCTCTCAGAAAAGCCTTTCATCTCTAAACCAAGCCTGGCCACATGGCTGCCAGGCTCAGAGATAAGCAAAACAACTATTTCTGCTCTGGACATGTAAGAAAAATAGGCAGTGGGTAGTGAAGGCTGTGGATATACTGGAGTGGGTCCAGTAGAGGTGATACTGAGGTGGACAGAGATAAGGAGAGGCCAAGAGCACCAGGTCTGCTTAGAGAAAGTAGCTTGAAGGATGATTCTGCTGTCTTCAACTACCAAATCGGGGGGGTGGAGATTGAGAAGACAGATGAATGCAACACAAAGAAATTCAGAGTAAAGCTTCCTGAAGAGCAGACCAGAAGGAAATGCAGTGCTTCCCACCATCCCCACATCCCTGTGCTCCCTTTCTCTTGACCCTCCTGAACTGGCACAGTGCCTCCCGTGGGTTTTTGCCTGTAGACTTCAGTATGTTTTCTCCTGATGCAGTCTCTTCCTCTTTAAATAGCACTCCAGCAGCCATGAAATGGAAAGGTGAGTTATGTCTGGCTTATGAAGTTGCCAGCTGGAGTTACAATGAACTGTACTTGTATCATAAATCATGTACCCGATGCCTTTTTCAACCTAGGCTTAGCTACAACTTCTCTAATGTGAAAAACACTTGAGGGGTGGAAGCAGCACTTTGTCCTGGTCAGGAATAAGGAACTCACAGCTTCCAGCTGCGAGTAGCTCACAGCTACTTGGGTGAGCATAGGTTAGCCCCAAAACCTCTTTTAGAGGATTATCCCTCTAAATATATCACACTCATGATTCAGTGGGGCATTGATCATGCAGGCTTTTATTAACGATCGAAGACTGTGCTGATCAGCCAGGTAGCAAATGCAGTGTTCTTCCAAAGTGCTGTGCGGTTGTGGATGAAGACACTGTCAGGACGCACAGGAATTATGAGTGCTCATGAGGAGTTTAATGCTGTGCACAAATGGACTGGTGAGATCCTTGGACGAATAACAAAGAAAAAGCTAAGCAGAGATATGGGCTGATATTGGCACTTATACTGATCTGCCTACACATCTAAAAGCACATGTAGGAAAAGCAGGAGAAGGGTCATCTCTAAAAGCCACTTTACAGGGAGAAACCTAATGGTTTCAATCCATTTAGTTTGTCCAAAGATTGAGATGATTTGAACACAATTTTGTAAGAATATTTGTAAGGAGATTATACTTCCAGGTCTATTTATTTAAGGGCTTGTTTATAAACAGGGCTCTTAAAACTAGCAGGCAAAGCTATAAAAAAGATTAAGGACAGGATGCCCTAATGCTTTTATGCAGGGAGTGTAATTGACCCTCAGACGCTCCAACACAACTTCAGGCAAGCTGTTCCTTTATACATCATTTCAAAACCAGATTTGATGACTCTTTAAAAAGCTAGGGAGTACCTAGAGGTAAAACCTCTTGCTAAGGTGACTGGAACAAGCAAACAACGCTATGGGGGCTCTGAGCAATGCTCAGTGCTGGGTCTCAGAATAGATGCTCTTTCATGGAGCAAGGAGCACCCATGGGTGGCCAAGGATGTTCCCACATCTTGCCAAAGAGTGGGTTTGTTGCATATCAGCCTCCAACCGAAGTTCTGGGGAGAAGGACAGTGGCCAGCCATGCAGTGGCTGACGGCCCAGGACATGAAGAAATTCAGGTCACCCATCCTTACATCGGCACACAGAGCCTGCCAAGGGCATCAGGGAGAAAATCGGCTTTGCTCCTCTCCCCTCTCGCCTCCCATTCCCTTCATTTTTTCCCTGTCTTGTTGCTGGGTAACTGTTTGCCCAGCATGGAAGGACTCCCTTTTCAGAAGAATTCAAAACAGAAGTGTTTCCTCTTCAAACATAAGAAATGATTAATCGGAAACTTTGCTTGCTTTTTCAGTTTAGACAGTCTACAGCCAAAAGGGAATACAAGAAAAGAAAATAGGCTTAAAAACTGTTGACTACAAACATGAACAGATTTTTTGCTGCTCTTAGCTAACCTCACCTTAAAATTAAATCTGACTTTGAGGTTTCAAGGCTGTCATAGCTCTGGTAGCACTTGAAGCAAGCAGAGAGTGAGCTGTTGATGTGGCATGCAGAGGGAGAGTCCTTCCCTGCAGCCAGGCAGGGGCCCTTGCCCTGTTTTTAATGTGCGATCTTCCAGACCTCGGGTTGATTTTCCTGTCAAGAAAAACCTGTTGCTGCTCCTGCAGCATTTGTAAATGCCCAGGGGGTTTTCTATGTTAAGCATCAATCCCTCCACAATGCCAGGGAAAGCTTTGATTTCTTCTCTTCTTTCATGGCATAGGGGCTTATTGCAGGCTTAAAGATAGCATGAAAAATGGGCATCAAGTGAGACCTCCCAGTGCTTTCTTTTGAGAACAGGTCACTCTCTGCAGGGATCGTGGTGAGAGGTAGCACCGACTGCCTCATACGCTGCCTTGGCGGACCTGGACTTTTCCTGGCAGATTTTTCTTTCCCAAGCACAGATCAGATTAAACTGTTATCTCCATCTAAAATGCAGTGGATTTCTCTTCTGGCTGCCGCAGCCCACGTCAGAAGCAGATATTATAGCACAACATCGCCTGTGAAACACTAATCAGACACCTAACGGGAAATGCTTAGAATAATGAGCTGAAAAAAAGCTCTGAAATTCATTCCCCGTGGCAAAGGGGAAGCTGGAGGGAAGACAATTTACTGTGGTCCAGGAAACTGCTGTATTTCTCAAAAAGAGAGATGTGAAGCAGTCCTAAACCTATCTTCTGAAAATTATTTAGCATGCTCTAAATCAGTTAAAATGGGCACGATGGGGTTTTTCATAGAGCAGTGGGTCACTGCCTAGCTTTTATTTGTGTGTATAAATAAGAGTATGCGGGGAAGAGTGTATAAACAAGAGTGAGGATTTCAGAAGTTGCAGGGATGCACCTCTGCGCCTTAGCCCCAGGGAAGCATCATCATGTCCAGGCTGCCAGGAATTCAGGACTGCCCAGAGTCCGGGGGTAGATGGTCCTTCTCTCTCCTGCTCCTTCTGCATTTAAGCTGTGCCCTGCCCCAACCTACACTCATGCTTCCAGCCGTTGTCATTATGCTCAGGCTTCATCATGGTGCTCATCAAAGAACAGGCTTTTGATGGATGTAACATCAGTGGTCTCATGGAAACTCTGGTGAGAAATGCATAATACATGAGCCTGGATTTAGGCACAGTAAGCTGAATCACTGCTTCTTCCCCAGGACATTTTAAAGCCTCTTTTCAGCTGTACAGGACCTTGGGTTGTACCAGGCATGGCTGGATTTGCTGGCTTACACCAGCAGCAGATAAGTGTTCTCCTTGATGTTCATCAAAGCACCTGCTTTTTCCCACCCATATGGTGGTCTTCTGCCCCCAACACCAGGCAGCATGGGATTGCACTCAGAAAATGCATGTGATTTATTGTACCTCCCTGCAGGGAGAGAAACACTAAAGTGAAAGATGACTGACATCAGTGTGCATAACTCACAAAATTGTTTCATCTTGGTGCTGATATTAGCAGCTACCTGGTCACAAACTGTACTCAGAGGCTTCCCATGGGACGACTTCTCTTACATATGTCAGCCCTGGGCTGCAACCAGCTCCACCAAATAAATGGCTATAAACTGGGTAAAATGGGAGGCAGCCTTTTGATCAGCTCCTAATGCTTAAAAGTTTTGAGTTTAGTCAGTCCCCACCACAGGTGGAAGGATGTGGGCCAGGGGAGCCAGTGTTTCCCTTCACCTCTCTCTTAGACAGGCAGGCGTGGGCATCAGCTTTGAGCAGCACAGCTCAGTCCTCCCGTGCGATTTACTCCTATGATCCACTGCCCTAGCTTTCTGCTGCCGCACAATCGCACTTGATTAGTTCCTGGAAATACAGAGCAATATTTCCATTGCAGTTTATTACAGTCACTGAGACGTAAATTCAGGAGGAAGGGAACGCCAGGATGCTGCAGGAAAAGGCTTTTGGAAGGCAGGGGTAAAAAAGAAAAGAAAATTAAACCCTTTCCATTTAGTAGCTTATTGTAATGTAATGCTGTTGAGGTGCCACACCTGTCTGCAAAGTCATTCTCAAGGATGCTGCTGGGAGGCAGTCCTGAAGAAAAAGCAGAAAACAGGGGCACAGGACAGGCATGGTACAGCAGTGAGTGTTGAGAAGGAGAAGATCTAATTGCGCTTGGAGTGGATTTAGCCACTGTCTCTGCTCTCACAGGATGCATTGCCCTTTGCGCTTTCCAAGAGGAGATGTACTTCTGAATATTGAAAATCAATGCTTCTGTTGGTGTTTAGAGAATTACTGGCAGGTAATAAGTGTCAGGATTGCATCAGATGATGGAGCAAAATAAGGCAAGAGTTAAGGTTTGCTGCTGCGGCTCCAGGGTGCCCACCTGGGACCACGTGTCTCACCCAAAAGCAGCATTCCACCTTGGCAGCAACGTGCTGATCACCGCATGGATGCCTGCTAGAGCAGCAAGAGCAGTCCTTCAGTAGGAGGAGGAGGCGGTACTTCACTGGCACTTGGTTAATTCAAACTGAAGCCAGCCTGTGGGTGATTGCTTGAATCTTTGCCAGTGGGAAAAAATGGGAAAAATAAGATTATTTCTTTACAAATGACCTTTTTCTCTTGAGTTTATCTTGAGTCTCAATCAGTCTCAATGAGTCTTGATCAGTTCTTGATCAGCTGAAGAAGGCAAAATGAGAGGAAAACTCATTTAACCAAAACATGGCTGAAAAAGAAAAGATATTGGTCAGAAACAATGATATCCTAGTGTAAATGTCCAACACAACTCACTTTGCAAGGTCAGAAGGTGAATGCCCACCTGAAACCTCTGCAAAAGCTCTGAAAATTGAGACACTTGAACAAAGGAACCTCAGGAACAGGTTGAGACAATTTTGTCCTGCTTTGTGAGTGAGTCATGTCTGTGTGAGAGATGAAAGCTGGTCAGGACATCATGGGGACTTCATAGCTGTGCATTTCCAGAGCACATATGCTGTGCTGGCCATCCCACTGGAAGCCAGAACATTTCCACACTCCAAACTCATCTTCTTCACGGGGTTCAGCCAGGCAAGGCAAGGGCTAAAGCTTGTGGATTGCTTTGTGCCAAGAGACTTATGCAATGAGAACAGTGGTGGTTTTCCTTAATAATAGACATGCAGAGGGAAAAAAAGCAAGCTATGAATTTACAGTTACTTGTAATTCAAGTATTGAGCTCTTTCTGCCAGGCTGGGTCTTCAGGCAGGTACAGCTGTGATGGACATGCTCCCTCACTACTTCAGCAGCAGCAAAGGCCAGGGATGATGAGTATCCTGCACAAGGAACGTGTGTGGGAGCAGGTCCCAAAACCTCAGCAGAATCAGTCCTCACTATGTAGGATGTAAGCACAGGGTCTTGTGCTGAAAACCCAGAGTCACAAAATGCATGTAGGGGGAGAGGAATGAGAGGATGGAAATTGCTCCAGGTACCAAGAATACCTCTGTGGAGCTGTGGCACTGGAGGGGCTGGGTTAAAGGATGAGGCTGGAGATACTGAGGTTTCCATGGGCTGACTGAGGATGAGCCATGTGGCAATGAAACAGCTTGAGGTCCAGCCTCCATGGTAAAGGCTGCGCGCACAGTGCAAATGGGAAGAAGCACGGGGGGGTGAGGGATGCCTGCCTGTGCTCACCAGCACAGTGGCCATCAGCAAGGGATGCCAGAGCTGGGTGCATAAAGCAGAAATTGCTGCAGCACCCTGAGGCTCAGGGTTTCTGATGGAGGCAAAATTTTCTGAGCCAGCTATCTGATCAGTGGGGAGAGTGGACAGGGTTAGCAAGACCCTGCCATAGAAATAGATCTGGTGTCTCCGAGTTGGTAATTGGTGATGATTTTAACGGCGTGCTTGAGCCCCGCAGGACAAGCTGCTCTGCTTCAGAGAAAATGAGCCTTGACACAGGTTTCTAACCAGGCCAGGCAAAACACTGCAGCAAGAAATGTAATCAGAGATGGTCCTGCTAGTGTCAGCATCTCACCGGGAAGCTGGTATTAAAAGGAATAGGGCCTAGAGGCTTAGAAAGCCCACAAGGTTCTGGTACCCGGCAGAGCCTCAAGCAGCTCACAGGGCTGGGCAGGCAAGATGGGCATGCTCAGGCTGTGGGCAGAGCAATGGCTGGCATCAGCAGGCAGTGCCCAGGAGTCCCTAGGACCACATTTCCTCTGGGCTTTGAGCTTGGCAGGACAGATGGCTCTGTGGCTACTGCCAAACCTCGTTTATACTGAAAGCTGAGCCCAGACTGCAGACTGGGTTATTCCCACAGAGAATAAGCCTGCAGATAATGTCTCATGCGCTGTGAAGGGCCAAGGCTGATTTACTAGCTTCCTTGCAAATTTAGTAACTTACAGTTAACTAAGCAAATGGAGTTAACTGAGCAAATGGAGGCTCAAACCATAAACACAGGCATGCAGATGACAGGTCTCTCCTTCCTCCACAGAAGCAGAAGTCTCTTGTGGCTGCAGTGTTGCCTGAAATGAGATATTCAGTGGTTTAAAGGATTTGCATTTGAGGATCCACTTTGGGAACCCTAAAACCAGCTCAGAGCTCCACAGTGCTGCCCCTTTGGCACTTGGGGAGCAGGGTCTGGCACAAGCAGCTGGGGTATCTGAAATCAAGCACACACCAAATAATTAATAAGAAAAGACTTATTAAATAACTTCTTATTATTGCCATTCTAATTACACACTGTTAATCTCATACATAAAAGGTGCTGTAATATTCTTCTTGTATCATACCTCACTGGTCTCAAATTTGAGAGTTTCAACATGCCTATGTGGCTGAAAGATAAAAGCAAAGCTGGGGGGGCAGAGCAAGCACTTTTGAGGCAATTTTACCATTGACTTTGCAGCAAAATAAATAATTTCAACAATCCCCTTTCCCCAAACACCGAGCAACCTCCAACCCCCTAAATCACTGCTTTTCTTTCCTCTTGCTCCATACAACTAAAATGTATTTTAACAAGAGTAGCAGTCTGGAGGGTCAGTCTGCAGGACAAGAATATGTTCGTAGGAAACCAAACCTTGTCCAAAGGGTCTTGCAGTGCCCAGTTACGCCTGTGGAGCAGCAAGACTGCCTGTGGTGCTTCATCAGGCCTGGGGAGCTGTGCTTGCCTCCATGCTGGGACCTCTTCAGGCAGTTCCCTGCGGTGAGCCCTGGGCTTTGGCAGCTTTCCACGTATCACCTGGGGCTCCAAGGAGCACTCCTAAAGGGCTCTGTACAGGTCCCTGTTGCTGAGAGGAGAAAGGATCATTCCAGGAACATGGCAGTTTCCCTGATTTGTGTGAGTTTCTTTGTGTTTATGGCAGCCCATAAACCAGATCATCTGTCTTAAAATTCATGGGTAGGTAATTGAATGCTCAGCTGAGGTCTGCCGTGTATACCAGAGCTGGCTGGGGAGCACGGGGGTGCCCAGGGGGAGGCTCCAAGCTGCCGGCCCCATCCAGAGCACACCACTGATTCATTTTCACCAGCAGACTGAGCTAGCCGGGGACTTTCGGAAAAGTGCCTGGGCGGGGGGATGCTCCATTCTCCTTGGGAGAGCAGGAGACAGCCACAACTCTTATTTTCAGCTGAGGTTTCCAAGGCGCTTGTTTACCAGCACTGCCAACAAAAGTTGTTATCTCATTGGCACTGCTGACAGCTCTGTCTGGAGCTGACTTTTCAGGGAAAGCACCTCAAGAGCGCGGGAGGCAGTGCTGAGGCTTTGTAGGAAGGATATTGCAGCTGCATGAATTTGCCCATCACTGGAACCCATTAATCAGCACCTGAGACCAGGGACCCCACTCTATCTAGCGTTTCTGGGATGAAACCAGTCCCTGCTGACTGGTGACAGAGTGCCACTGTGCCCCTTTGAGGTGCTGCCTGCTCTGGGAGCTGGATCCTTACCAGCCATCGGTGGGGTTATGTGCCAAGGGATGGCTGGTGCCAGAGTGATGCCAGCATCCCTGCTCAGCATTGCCCTCTGTGCCTGTCTCATTAGCCAGATCCAAACCTGCCATGCTCTTTCTTACCTGATCTTCTTCCCACACCTGGGATGTGCAGGGATGCAGGAGAGGTTTCTCTAGAGAATGTGGTGTTATATCTGCTGTGCTCCTCTCAGCTAGTCATTAGGTAATTACCTGGAAAGTCAATTGGGTTTGCCTGTGTGAATCCTGCTGATTTCTCCCAGGCCCACAAGCTGTGAAGAGCTTCTCCCAAGCAGTGATACCAGTGGCCAGTGTCCTCAGCAGCTGCATTAGGAGATAGTCAGTTTCTCTGGTGAGCGGTGAGCAGTGAGCAGTGCCAGGACAAGAACAAGCACCCTCTCAGTGTCCATTTCCAGGGTAGCATCTTTCTAGGGGTCTTGTCCTGTGCTCCAGCTGCTGCTGTTACCATCACGACCCCATTCAATGCACCCCTACAGCCCACTGCCACATCAAGGCAAGCTCGGGAGCTGGTGTGGTGTCTCCCATGGACACCTTGGGGGAGAGAGGGTATGCTTCTCCCCATAGACAGGGAGATGAGCTAGGGGGGTTGTGAGGTCCCAGATAGTTCCATTTCAACAGCCCTTGGAGCACAGTGGGGAAGGCGATTTGGGGACCATCATGTGGAGTATTCAACCTCACGTCAGTCTCTCATCAATTTCCTGAAGTAGTGAAGAGGTAATTAAATTTTGCAGGCGAACGGAAGCTTCACCAATGGCAAGAGCATACTGAAGCTCCCGATCTCATCAGGGGAAATGCTAGGCTCCAAATTAAATGCATTTACTGTTCATGTACCCTCGCTTACAATCGTTGTAATGAATCTGGGAATTAATTGTTTGCCCATTTAAAACAAGTCCCCTCTTGCACTGTGCTGTGCCCCCCCTCCTCCCTGCCCTCCGTAATTTGATATTCCGGTTAGAAAACAAATTGGCATTCATTGGAAAATCAATCTTTTCATTGTTTAACTCTCGCTTCTCTGGGGAGTGTGTGGGAATGGAATTACATCCTCTGATATGAACCCTCTCTGAATGCATAATTGCAGCTGAGGAGCAGCGAGGCTGCCCGCATCCCAGGAGCCGCCAGGACCCCTCCCCAGCAGCATCCAGGGTGCTGCCTAAGGAGGAGCATGGTGTCGGTCCATGCCAGAGCATATCAGCCAGTCACCTCAGTAATGACCCTAATAATAGAGTCTGTCATTTATTAGCTGGGGTAAAATGGAAAGTGCTTGTTATGGCGGAGGAGATGACAACCATCAGTGTGAAGACATGTCTGAAGACACACCGTATTGTGTTTACTCATGCTGGGGAGAGGAAGAACAAACAAAATATGCCCTTTCATGCCAGTTTGAGAAGAGCTTGGCTCCTGCACTTCTACTTCCCAGCACTGCTGCTCCTGCAGCCCTGGCCTTGGGCCACCAGGGTCCCCAGGGACAGGGGCTGTCTGGTCCCCTGGGTGCTCACACAGCCTACACCAGCCATCCCCTTTGCACAAGGACAGAGCAGTACTCACTCGGGACTTTGTTTTTCCCTCGTAAGAAGGCACTTTCGAAGCACACCAGGCAGCTGGCCTGGCAATAATGCTTTTGCTTCCCATGGAGACACTTGCTGCTAAAATAAAATGCTGTTTTTACAAGTAACATTGGTTTCTTTTATACTTACTGCAGGAAAATGAATAGCCACTTTTATGCAAAAAGCTTTTACTGTGATATCACAAAGCGCTAATGAATATACAGAAACAAATTATATGGTACCCCATGTGTCAAAACTCCCGGCCAGAGATTTACAGCAGAACGAGTAGCAGGCAAAGATAAAAGCCTGAACCAAAGCGGGTCATATAATTAATCAGGCACAATAAATTTCTGAAAAATTGAGCTGTCAGTCCCTTCATCCGGATGCCCAGCTCTGTTCCAAAGCTCTGTAACTTGTAGCCGCAAAGAGTTAATGCAGCAGATAAAGCAGCACCACAAAAAACACCTTCTGCATTAGCAAGGGAAAAGGTTTCCTCACACCCATCCCATGGCTGCCAGGATGCACTGGGCAGGTGCTTTGGTGCCCTTGGAGCATTGCCCCCCATCACTCACTTGCTTTGCCTCTTCCCTTCCCTCTCTTGTTCACGAATTACACACAGTTGTTCACACAATTACACACAGATTAGGAACAAACACCAGGTTGTATTAATGAGTTGTTTGGAAGATTTCAATGGACCATTGGGACGAGCATATCCCAGCTCCGGCAGGCTGCCTCCCCACTGCTGCCTTCCAGTTGCCTCACAGCCACCCACTGCCCAGCACAGTGGGTCCACCCGCTCCTCCTTATGGCCCTGCCTGGTCAGCAGGGAAGATTTAGGGTCCCTAAAGTTGAGTGAACAAGGTGCAGTCACGCTGCTGGCATCCTTTTGGATGGGGGTCTCTGTCTCCCCACAGCCAAGCGTGCCTCTCGCCCTTTTCGGCCCCAGTGTGCATTTGGCATGCGAGGTATCAGTGGTGGTGCTGTGAAAGATGGCATGCCGCTGTCTGCAGCACCGTAATCGCATTCCCTCCCTTTTCTCATATTCTCACTTAGCAACACTATACGAGCATCTTTGTCAGGCACATATTAAGAACCATTCTTCATAAAAAATTAAGGGCTATAGAAATAAAGTGACCTCTCCAAGGACTTCAATTACACTGTAAGGTAATTGTGTCTTCCCTAGGCCTCCATCACGGTGTTTGGGAGTCTTCAGCAACAATTTTTGTATTTATTACAGTTTAAGTATCCTTAGCCCTCAGCTCTTTCCAGTAATGAAAATATATAGCGCAAAACCCGGCAAACACAGGCTGAGCCATGTGTAAAAGATGATGGCAATCCTCCCAGGCACCACACCACAGAGCGGAGTGGCAGTAACCCCCCTACACCTTGCAGGGCTGCAAAGCCATTCCATGTGCCGGGCCCCATAAGACCTCCACAGGGCATGTGTAGGTGGCAGAAGAAAGGAAACTATAGCAAAGGGTTTGGGCTAAAACAATCCAGACCGGTAGCAGGGCAAGGCAGAAAACCTTTCCCATGAAAAAAGTGTTTATTTATTATTGTTCTTGGCAATAAAGGTTGCCTGGAATTGGGACAGGAAGGCAAAGCAGCCTATATTGTGCAAAGCCTTTCTTTTGTGTGCAGACCATTTTTAGAGAGAAGGAGCAGGGCTGCAGAGGTTGGAGACAGGCTGAGCTCGTTATGCACCAGGGGAGCATCTCTGGGGACAGCTGAGGCTGTCTCCAGCTATAAAGGGAGCAGGGCTGGGACAGTGAGGCTTTGCTTCACCTATTGAGGTGCTGCAGATGGGATGCAGGGGAACCTCAACCATCACAGCCATGCCCCAACACTGCCATGTGCTTCAACCTGGGCAGGTGGATCCAGCCAGGGCAGCCACCATGAAAGGAGAAGAAACACTGCAAAACCCAAGGTAATTTGGGTTCCCCTCTCACCCTTTAAATGGTCTGAGCATGATGGCAGGGAAAGGGAGTGTGAAGGGACTAGACTTTCTTTCCTTTCAGCCCTGAGGGGCTGGTTCTCCTGGACCACTCAGCACAGTCTGTGCTGAAGATGAGACAGAAAAAAAGAGCCTTGTAAGATGGCACTGGAAAAAAGAAAGACAAAAAGCAAAGCTTTTTCTTGTCAGAAAGACACCAAGTCCTACACCTGGGGTGAGAAAGAGATGATTTAACAAGAAAAAGATGTCACTAAATCCCTCAGCTATAAATCACTCTTCTTGCAGTCTTGCAGCAAAAAATACCTAACAGCCATTCTGTGCAATACCAGCGCAGGAGCCTGTGCTGGGGATAGCAGCTGATCTAGGGTAAATGGGCAAACAGGGCCCAGACACTTGTTTTATAGTGGTAGGAGAATTATACAGCAGCTGGGAAATATTTCTTGCTCCTGCTGTGTTACAAGCTAATGCCACGAAGACGGTGCAATAGGTATTAGATGTGCCTGAAAGCCTCAGGGACTATCCAATGGGGGCACCCTGAGGGAAGTGTGCTGTAATAAAAACCTTTCGATCATTCATTCACGTGACATCATCAGGACATTTAGGATTTTGTATTTTGTTCCAAATAAAAAGAAAGAACAAGAAAAGTCGGCTGAGTTACAGCAGAGACTGGTGCCAGCTCCCAGCAACCTCCCCTGCGTGGGGTTTGGATGGTGATGCTGTGTGGAATCCTCCACTGAGGATGTGGGTGACCAGGGTGAGCATCAGGAGAATTTCCAAAGGGTTTATATCAACATTTTCTGATACAGAAACTTTTAAGCTGGAGGCAAGAGGATGCTGTATTGCTGTTTTGGGAAATGATTTAGGAAACAGAGGGCAGCCCCAGCCAGTAATACAGCTACTAAATGTTTCAAAAGGGCTAAAATAAATCAGGGGAAATTACCAGTAAAACTGACTGGGTGGAAAAAACAATAATTAAATGATTGTGAATGGAAAGTTAAAGAGCTCTTTAAGAAGTGTTTAAGAAATGGCAAAGCAAACAATTTTGCCAGAGGTTTAGCCTGACAGCTGTTAAAAATCAGAAAACAATAGCTGGAAAACAAGGAAGGGAAAGGAGTCTGTGGAGAAGACGCTATGGGAAGCACAGGAAATTGAGATGAGAAGCAAAGTAATAAGAAAGTTTTCAGTGTTGGTATAGATGCCACTGTTCCAAAGGGGAGAATTTAACAGAGTTAGAAAAGAGAAAGCAGATCCTCCCATGGGCAGGAAACGCTCACAATTCAGAGGGGGCAGGCAGGTGTGATTGAAAGAAGAAGGGCATGCATTTATACCAGTTTGAGATGATGGATGCTCTCCCTTCTATTCACACTAAACAAGCATATTTTAGAATTGGCTGGCTTACCTAGCGGCTCCTTCAGAGCCTGCAGCATTTCCTGGGTGACTCCTACCCCATGGTTAGTGACTGAACCAGACCAGAGCTGCCTTCGCCTGGCTGGAGCATGTGAAAATGGATGGAAACCATGGGGCTGCAGACACCACCCAGGGACTGATAGCAATGGGGATTGTGCCCAAGCCACAGTGATGCCACCACCCTCCTGCCCTGTGCTCCCCACCTATTTTGCAGGGCTGATCTCCCATGGTAGTGTCAAGAGCAGCCCTGTGCCCACCTCTGCCCAGTGCCCACAGACTGGCTGAGAAGGGGCCAAAAGCAGTGTGTCCAGCTGGAAGCTGAGAAGACCACACCAGCCTTGGCATGCTGGTTCTTAGGCACCAGGTATGGCCTTACTATTGACTTGCTGGACCTGAACTCAACTTCTGCTTGAAGGGTAGATGAAGGAGGCTTCCAGGTCTATTGCAACCCGGTGATGCTGGGTGCAATAGGCAACGTCTCCCTGGGGAAAAGCCAGCTGGTTCAGCTGAGCAGTGGTATCCCTGCCTGGAGAGGTAGCGCCTGCTATGGACATGCTGTTTTGGGAGCATCACTATACACCCACCCTTCTTCGGGCAGTTTTGCTCACCCAAGGGAAGCCACTGTTGTGGTAAGTGACTGCTCAGTACTTCACTGCCCTTTGCCCCACGGAAGCTTTGTGGAAGAAAGCACCACTATCACCCTCTGCCCTGATTTTCAGGTTCATTTGAGCATCAGAAATCAGATCTGCAGCCTAGCCAGAGCATAATTTGGAGCTCTGCCAGCACAGCTGAGAACATCACCTCTTAATTGCAGAGCAGAGTCACCTCTTGGGTTGCCTGCTCTGCCATTGAACCAAAACAACTTGATCACATTTCACTTTTGGTTTAAATCTTTCCATTTTCATCCCAGGGAAAGCAGCTGGGAGTCAATGAGTGGCACTTCTTTTCCTGAACCCTGTCAGTGCCACAGCAATGAAGGTGTAATTACTGAGAGATGGACATTAACCTACATACGAGCCTGGTCTCACTGCTTTTCATTCGCTTGGGTTTCTTGATCCTTTTTCTTTTTCTTTCTTTGACTTCTTCTTGTTTCCTCTTTTTAAAGATTTCTGAATTTACAGCCAGGTCAAAGGGAGCACTGCTCTTGTAATGAAAAAATACAGCAGTCCGGTGCTGTTACTTTCCGGCTGTTTCCTTGGGCCCTCATCACGTTTGTTTTCATCTGACCACCATTTCCGTATAACAGTTGCAAGCAATATTGTATTAGCCTTAATTTTGACCTTGCTGCAATTTATACCAGAAAATTGTTTCAGCTTGGAAATGGCCAGATTTACTCTTCAAGCCAATGAAAATAAGTCTGCAAGGTTGAAAAGAAGATGTCAAAAGCAGGCACTAAAGATCACTTTAAATGATAACGGTTGTATTTGAAGCACAAATAATACACAAAGCTTTCATCTTGCAATTTTCATCCTTGGACGGCAAAGTGCTTTACAACAGAGCTCACTGTCAGCATCCAGCCCTGGTTTTAAAGGTGAGCAGAAATATGGCTTTTGCTTTCTTTGCTGTGTTTCTCTACCCAAAACCCGCTTGTTAATGAGACTCACTTCTCCCCCAAGGACATGCCTGTGCTCGCCTCACTGAGCAAAGACATTCACAGCAACTGCCCCGCAGGGTCCAGTACTCAGGTTTGCTCTTTGCCTCATTAGCTGCCTCCCCATTGAATAGAGAGAGTAGTCTTTAGTCTGAGGCAGGGGGAGAAGGGTAATGCAGCTGCTTGGCTTTTGCACCCTGTTGGCTCATCCTCATGCTGCAGAGGTGGCTGGAGCACAGCTCTCACTACCCCACCAAAACATGGCGCATATGCCCTGGTGCCTGGTGTGGCCATACCTGGGGGCTGAGCACCACGGCATGGGCTGCGCCAAACCTTGGCCCAGGACAGGGCAAACCCAGGTGATGGCGCAAACACATCCAGAATGTCCCTAAACTCATCAGAGCAGCTCTGTGCATTAAGAAGATGCATCCTGCAATAGCAAGCACGAGGACTGGCGTGGACAGCCAAGACCGGCTTCAACCCTGGGTTTGGCATCCCTCAGCTGCCATCACACCCAATGGCAGTACCCTTCTCCCTATATTGGATGAGACAGTGACAGTCTGCTGAGAGGGGCTGAAGTAAGTCAAAATGGCAACCTCCTGCTCACTAGGACTTTGGGTTTTGGGGACATGAGGTGCCGTGGGGCCTTGCTGCAGCTCCCCATGCAATATCCCAGAATGCTTCATCTCTGTGTGTGAATGTGTTTTGTTAAATAAACCTCACTGTCTCACATTAGTACTTCTGGAAAGCCTATTTCTTGTCTTTGTGTCCCTGGGGATGAGAACTAATTAGGATAAAACACTGACTGCACACACTGAGTTAGAGGAGCCACTGATGGGAGGTCTCCATTGCCCCAGGAGTGGCTGCTCTTCACCCCTGAAATGCAGGTTGCAAAATGCAGGTGCCTTTGAAGGTCTGATGCCTGGGGAAGTGCAGGCAGGGCACAGCCCTGCACTGCTGCTCACTGACACCTACCTCCGCATGTAAGTGTGGGTCCCATGGGGGAGAGTGGAGACCCTTCTCACCCCAGGGCTTGGCCAGGCAGCTGCACAGGGTGTGTGATGCCTGTAAAGGACAGCACCAAATGCCTGGCTCCTGCCCTGTAGCTGTTGGGTACTTTCCCCCTGCCTCTGAGCTGAACTGTGTGCTCCTTTCAATTGAGTGGTTCTCCTAAGTGCTGCTGAAAGCTGGTGGGTGTTTCCTGAGCCGAGCATTGCCTGGGTACCCTGCCACCTACCCACTGGTTTTTATCACACCTGCCTTATGCCCCTTCTGCACAGAGAAGCATCTGAGCAAGCCCTGAGATGCACCAGAAATGCCTGCTGAAAGAGCTGCAAAGGGTCTTTCTTTAATCCTATCAGTGGCCCAGAGGCAAGAGGCTGCACCTCTGGCTGTGCTCATGCTGGGCTGTGACTTTGCACCTCCTTACCGCTATGGAAATGCTGGCAGCACAGAGTTTGCTGCCAGATAAAGCTCAGCAAGGAAATCATTCCTGCAGGAAGTTTAATCGCAGCCATTAAGCCTTTAATCTAACCATGGTTTGTGTCTCTAAATGGCGATGCTGCCCCTGAAATACAGGCATACCTCCACATAGCTACTTACTGCTTGTTTAGCATTGCGATCATGGCTATATTTAGAAACAGAAGCAGGTATTTACACATTTTTTTGGCCATAAAATTAGGTGTTTTCTAAATAAAGACAGACCCCACACACACACAAAAGCAAACCTGTCTGTCCTTGGCCCCCCAGCTCGCAGTTCCACCGACCTTGAGAGCTGTTTGTGGTTGGGGGCCTCTCCTGGTTTTCTGCTGTTGAGGCCCCATCACCTGAGCTCATGCGGGACACAGAGGTCCCCCATCCCACTGGCGCAGCCCCCTCCCAGCACCGCAGCCGAATCCTGGCCCCAGCGCAGGGCTGGAGCTGCTCTGCAGGGTGTACATGGGTGCGCACGTGAGAAGGAGAAACCCATCAGCGTATGGTGCTCTGCTCTCTCTAACCAGAACACATCAGATCAGCCTGACCGAACTGCTCCCCTTTCTTGTGTCTGTGGCAGTGACTTCCCCTTGCTGTCCCATCACACTGTCTGTGGTCCCTCTGATACGGGCACGGATGCTCACATCAATTGTCAGTCCTAGAACACAGGATGAAAAGAAGCTTCAGACCTTAATAGTAACAGGATGTGCCGAATGGTGATAAAAAAGGAGGAGCAGCATGGCTCACCTGGTGAGGCTGGGGAAGAAGATGATGGTGACCAGCATAGGCTTTGCTATGACTGCACTGCAAGTCCCTTCCTCTGGCTCCTTGTGGTCATCATCAGCAAGGAAGAGTCCAGGAGAGCCCTTTGGAGCTATGTGACAGGCATGAAGCCTCCCCATGGGGAGGACTGGCTGCCACTGGCTTCCCAGCCCACCTTGCAACCAGGGTTCAGGACTCTCAGCTGAAAAGAAGAAAGAGCTTTCATTTTTGTCCAGCCAAGTTTAAATGAGCTGTCCTGCAATAAAACAGATGCTTAAAAGTTATAGGAAAACACAAAGTGCAATAGCCCCCAAAAGGCTGCCTTAAATAGAGACTTCATTTCATCTGGATGTCTTATTCCAGTAAAATCTTATCTGCAAGTTTCAGGGCTGCCTGGGAAATCTTGCTGCCTCACCAAGGAGAAGGATATTTAAAAAGGATTAAATCTGACAGCCTTATAATGAAAGTGGATTTTTAAGACATAAGCAAAGATTCAAGAGGAAAAGGTTAGTGGGCTGTTGAAAATGCAACCACATTTATGCTAATAAAGCTTAATTTCTAGTTAGATATCAACAGACTGACTGTGATGAGCCATGCTGACTGCTGGGCTCAGGTACTGATGAAGGCAGGCATCTGCTGTGGTGGTAATGGGAAGGGAGGGGAGCCAGAGCCCGTTTTCAACACAGATTCCCACCAGGCCACTCACCCTCCCCAAAACGCTGCTGGGGTCCCACGTGAGCACACTATGTAATGCAAGCACATTATGGGGCTCATGAAAGCAGGTGTTAAGGAAGTCTTGGTTGGTATATTCAGATCCCAGAGGCAAGAAAAGCTGTACCCTGAATTTAAAGCATATTAGGCACCAAAGAACCCACTGCTTTTAGGTTGGAGGTCTCACTCTTTCCCCCGTCCCACAGGAAAACTCATGCATCGATTAGGGCTCAGCTCACCCTACAGCTACAGAGTAATTCAAATCAGTCAAACACATCAACCCTTTGGCCATTAAGTCTTGCTCCAATTAGCTTCAGCTTTAAAACCAAGCAAGTGAGGTATACATTCTGTTTCACAAAGCTCCTGTCTGTATTTCTCTTCAAATACTGAAATGACATTTCTGCCCACTGAAAATAGGACCTTGGAAAAGACTCTCTGGATAGTTCATTTGCTGGAAAAAGAATTGACAGCCCAATTAATCTCGCAGCCTGTGACTTTTAAACCAGGGCTGTCATTGTAGGTGTCCTGTAATGAGAGCAAGAGAGGCTGGATAAATATCACAAGATGCTGCTGTCCCAGTGACATCAAGCCTCTCCCCTGTGCTTTGCACCATGCCCCTGTCTGCCCGCCCATCCAAGGGATGGTGTAATTGCCTGAGCATCCATGGGCTGCCCTGAGCTCAGATCTGGATCTGTGTCTCTTTGCACACAGCTGGCATGGGCACGTCTGATGGGATGGGGACTGGTATCCCTGACCCCAAATCACCTCTGAACTTGCCTGGCAGAGTGCAGCCAGGAAAGCTGGAGTAAACACTGGCAGTGACCTGAGCCCAGCCATGCTGTGCCATGCTGCAGAAGCACCAGCTCTGTCAGTCAAAATTGCAGTCCCATGCAGGGTGCCCACAGCCTACAGCCAGCACAGTAAAGGTCCAAAGACAGGAAATGCTTTGCTGCCCATTTTCCTTTCCAGCTAATCATCTCACTGTGCCATCATCTCCCTCCTTTGCAACTGATGCTCTCCAGACTTTCTCCTCCTGTTTTCACCATGGGAAACCTGTGACCTGGCAATCTGTGCATGCTAACCTCCCTACCCAGGCCTCTGTCAGCTGCACAAACACCCCTGGCAAAATAACTCTGCATGCATTTGTGAAGGGCAGGCATCATTGCACAGCAAAGCCCAGCCCCACCAAAAAAGCCCACCAAGCCACTGGCCACAGCAGCTGCAGCTCTCCAAGGCCAAGTTTCCATCACACATCTGCCCCTCAGCATGGATCTAGGGGCACAGCTCACCCTGGTGTGCCTGGCCTCATGTGGGCCATGCTTCAGGGTGGCATGGGCAGCAGCAGGCAGTGATGGCTTCGCATTTGGATGTGCCTGTGACCTTACCAGGTACAAACCATCCCTGCATTTCCCACACAAATGATGGGATTGACCCTGCAGTCCATTTTAGAGTATTTATTACCTTGTTCCTCATTTTTATTAGTATTATTATTATTCTTTTTTCTACAGGCACAGAATCACCTTGGGCTAGCAGGCACTGTTGTGGAAACAGCTTAAATCCTCTCTGACTCCTGCACGTAATATTTGCCATGCAAAAGGTCTCAGCTGTGTATCAGTTTCCTTGGCCTCATCTCAAAGTGCTAGAAGAAAGAGTATCACTTTCATGCTGTTTTGTTCTTGCTGCTATCTCCTGATCTGCAGATTGAATATATCACAGTCTTCCCCTAGCCTTGATCCCGAGGCCAGATCAATGGGATTAACTTCCAGCTTTCCATAAAACCTTTCTCCCAAGAGCTGACTTAAATAACGAGCAGTGATGTCCCTCAGCATCCTGGCAGGCTCCGTGGACCCTTCATCCTTCCCTGGCAGCAGTTTTCAGGCCAGAAGATGCCCCAGGAGGACAGGACAGTCCAAACCCCAATGGCAGAACCACTGCCAATGCAGGATTGCTGTGACCTAAGCCATGTCATGTGCCATCAAGAGCCTGGCAATCACTGGGAGCTGCCTGTTCTCCCAGCCCCACACCTGCATCCTGTTTCTAAATTCACCGGGAAACAGAGCAGCTCATTCCTGCGTGGACTGAAAATTCCCACTGTGGCCCACACCACAAACGAGTTAGACCTCTCTGCTGCCCCTAACACAGGGGAAATTGCTTTTCAACTCTGCGCTTACAGAAAGCAGCCGTGCATCACTTACCAGTCCTGAGCCCGTTTATAAAAACATGTTTTTGCTCCGCTCTAATTGCTTCAAATGAAGCAATTGCATTACGCTCCCTCCCATTCATTGCACCTCACCAGCAGACGCTCTCCACCAGCTTGCTAAGGTTGCCCTCAACATGAATTAGATCTCAATGCTCAGGCAGTGGAAAAGTGGCCACCCTGAGTGTCATACCTTGCTGGGATGCAAACAGGCTCTCACAGGTTTCCCAACCCCTTAATGCAGGCTGGCAACAGGAGCTCACGATCTGACCAGGCTGAGCAGTTGTCCTCTTCCAGCTTCATCAAGGGGTTGATTTAGGAAGGAGAGGGACCCGTCAGGCCTCCTCTGCAAAGCAGGGATGCAGCCACACTTCTTTGCTCACTCTCAGCACCTAACTGGGGCTTTTGGTGCTGTTTCTGCATCCTGAGGCCCAGCCTGGCTCTGGTCCCATCCCAGCAGGTTTCCAGGTACCCAGGGGATACCTGAAATCTTGCAAGCACTAGACAGCAAGATGTCACTTCTGCTCTAATCTAGTACTTAAGGTGAAAAGCAGAATAAATAGTCTTAGAGAGCTGTCACACTTAATTATGATACAGGTTAGGCCATAACTCACCTGACCTTGTATTTCACATCATTTCTAATGATATATATCATTAATAAGCAGCTTATGACTTCCCTCTGCTCTCAGGCTGCTGCTGCAGAACACAGGGCATCCCTCCTGCAGGTATTTACACCTGAGAGATGCAGGGTCACTGCTCTGGGTTTATTCCTTCTCCTGCCATAATTTTCCCATGCAATATTTAGCATCCAGCAAGGGACACAGGACCGAAGGACCCTTATACTTTGGGATGGCTCTGTGCCATCACACACAGGCTGACAAGCAGAGGGACTCGCAGATTCTCCAGGGACACTATCACTTGGGATGGAGCAGAAATGCTGCCTCCTCACTGCCTGGAGCTGCGCCACCCTGGGCTTTGATGGAGAAGAGCTGTGCAAAGGGGAGGTCCCTAAACCAAGGAACACTGTCTCAGGAACACAGGCAGCTGTACTGCTGTTGAGACCCAAGTTATAGAATCACAG